>JAQHQX010000784.1:0-11053 GCA_034694425.1 Arrhopalites sp. Gr-Col-00791 | reverse complement strand
AATATCCATTATGGTTATTTGATGTACACAAGTTTATGCAACTGCTGCTTAATTTATCAAGTTCAAAATCATGAAAAATTCATATAGAAATTTTGTGATTCGTAAATGCAATCTGCAATAATATTTTGAAATCTCGTTGGAAATAGATCATTTTAAGAAATATTATCGGCATATCAGAGAGAGTATCTTATTCCAATTTCAATTAAATGATTTTCTATCATTAGATTCAAATACATTTTACATCTGTGACCTTCAATTCGTTCAATTCTTTAATTGAAATTAAATGTCATTTATTCAAGTCAATCCCATTGAAACTTACGATTTTCCAAAAAGTAATCTTTGTTTTTTTTTCAAAAATCATATTTAATTGTCTGCTGCTCCTTTTCAATTCTTTTGACAGTTGACGGGTATTTAGTAATAAAGAAAATCAAAATAATAGAATGAGATTCTAGTTTAAAATGTCAATTTGTCGTTACTTTAAATCAAACAAATTGATTATCCCCGTGAAAGCAAAATCTGCTTCACAGTCAAGACAAGTCAAGACGTGATTGTTGGCAGTGAGTCACTGCCAGTGACATAAAAAGTGTGGCAATACAAATGACTCCTTCACACTTGAGATAAACAGATAATGGAGATAATACTGTGATGGGGGTACACAATCACAATTTTTACTTTTACAACACCCAACATCCAAGACAATTCAGGAGCAAGTGTAAGGTTCAGCTTATTCAGCCTCGTGTCACTGCCTCTTGGAACAAAAATAATTCAAGGACATTTCCCATTTTTCGCCTTCACCTTTTCTCAAAGGGTCATTCTCCATTTTTTTCTAACTTGTTCACTTTCATTTAATGTTTAAAATCATTTTGGGTAATCACTTGCCGACTTCAATTCTCATTCCTCAAAGTTCCACCAACTTTTCTTCGGTCATTCACAGACAAAACCACGAAAAAATCTAATTCCCTCAATTGAGTCATTTGGTCGTCCCAAACTCCAATTAAAGATGAGGGTCATAATAATGAGTTCGATTATGCTCGCTACTAGCTTCATTCTCGTTCGACCTCTTTCCTTCTTACTTTTTGGCTCTGCTCCTAAATACGTAATTTAAATTTTTCCATTGTGCAGAAAAAAATTTGATAAAAGTTCTAGCCAACAATTTTGCTGCGTAAAAATGGCATGCTTTTTGAATTTGAATTCAGGCGCCAGTGCTACGCACTGTTTTCATTGATGAAAACTACTGGGCAGAACAACAGTTTTGCAAAGATCAGTGAAAAAATCGCTAGTTAATGTGATGTCGTACCCGACATACAACATGAAACGTGTGACCGAAAATCCTTAGCCATCAATTCTGCGGGTGTGTTTAACTAATTAATTTTGCTGACGAATTACAATTTTTGCTGACGACATGCTATTAACCCACAAACAATTGATTCTCTTTCAATGTGAAATTGTGCCTCTATTTTATTGTGCATGATTTGAGATTGGTGGGGGTGACCTGAAACTATAGCGATTGTATTGCATTTAATGATATGATTAAGTTATGCAAACAATTTTGAGTATCTATTGGTTATGTGTCTGAATGACACATCATAACATTGACGTGTGTCTGCAGATGCTGACACAGCACAACATTGAAAATGTAGTTAAGTTTAATGTATCATAAACTTGAGAATGTGAGAATGTTAAGAACCAGGAAGTTCTTTAGTAAAAATGTTTGCATGATGACACACATTGGAAACTGGACCGACAAAGATGAATTGAAATTAAAAGTCAGTCTTGCTTCTGATCTTAAACTCTTCGGGTGTCTCTTTGAGTTGTTCAACAGTCACTTATTTATTTACATATTTGTATAGATTGCTCTCATAAATAAGAAATGAACAGCTTCAGTAGACAGAGAACTAGAATGAATAAGGACAACAATGTGTGAAAGTGCTACTTTATTACATCGATTGTCTATATGTAAACGCTACTGTATCATTTCAAAAACTTTATTAAAAAATAATCAACTTGACACGAAATCTCGTTGTCATCTAAAGTATTTCTAAAAAAGAAAAAAATTAAAACGAACCATCAATTTTAATATTGATTTTTATTCAACTTGTGTGATACTTGAAGAAAATTATTTATTGAATTTTATTTCAAAAGCAAACAAATAAAACAGAAACTCTTTTCAATTTTCTTGAATTAGAATTGTAAAAAGGTTCTCATGAGCACTCAAATTGTGCTTCCATGTCCACTTGAATATCCATCCAATGTCAATCATCGCATAAAATTGGCATTGGTCCTATTTCAATTGATTAAAACAACCTACTCAAAATAAGCACTTTTTGAAATTAAAGTAACGTCATTACCACTCAAAACTAAAGGACATAAGACGGAGTAAAAACAATTGAATTCAGTTTTCTCTTTTTCCAACTCTAAACTTGAACTTGGCTCGTCAATTCCGCATCATCCATTCATTCGGTATATTTTTTACCGAAAGTTGATGATGGCATCCTACAAATCATTCATTTTGTTTCTCTTATCCCACTTTCTACAATTTCTACAATTTGACCAAGCAGATGGTTCAGGTATGAAACTACAGGTGACAACACAACCGTCATTCAATGCAAGTCAATTCTTGGATGGAAAATGTGTCCTTTATATCCAACAAGATTCAAATCAATTTCAATTCCCTGATATAATTTCAACTCCATCAATTTTGAACTCATACCCTCCAATTACTGGCAAAAAATCGATAAGTACCAGACTAGACGTTTTAGCGTCTCATGCCTCAAATCATGGGCTCGTCCCTATAGATCTTAAATTCCAAGGATGTTACAACGTCATCATTGTTCGAAACGAAACAAATCGTACTGAATCTTATTCAGAGGGATATGAACTGTATTGTGTTTCAAACATTCTCCTTGGGACAAGATCAATTTCACGACGTCCACGAATGAGTTTAATTCTAATTCCAATAAATAACCACATGCAAGGAACTCAAATCGTATATCCCAAAAACCTACCGATGGATTTACTTCCTATTTCCTATGGATTGGAACCTATATTCATACTCGCTTACAAGAACGATGTGACCGTTGACGAACTACCAAATCAAGATCAGGCGAATCATGATACGACAGCCACCACACAGCAGGGCGCTCTGGTCACTGTGACTGTTCTAAGAGTGTGGTGTGTATTTGAATTAACAACGATTTTTTGGGAACCATTTAGCTTACACAAAGTCAATATTTCCTCTAATGACGTTCACACAGGGGAGATGATGGATTGCTATCATGGGGTCATTCGGAAAGGTCAAAAGGTCACCTGGTCTGCTTCACTGGATAAGCATGGAAGACAAATCTCATTTTCAGAAGAACAATTTAAAAGATTTCATAAAAATGAAAGTATCACCATCTTCAATTTGACATTCAACACAGACCAATCTGAATCTCAATTTCGATTTTTTGCAAATGAAATTCTTTCTCTTGTCAATCAAAGTATGGGATTCAACGAGTCAGCTGGAGAATATGTGTTCGGAAGTTCAGCATCATTTCATATTGCTGCCATGATCAATTTGGAACTCTCTGACAACCTTCTTGTTCCTGTTGGTCGAACAAAATCATTTAAATTTATTACAGCTGACAGCGTCCATCAGATCAAAATGTCAAGATTAGGACTTGCAACATCTCCTTTTCAATTGCAAGTTTGGATCCTCCTCTCTATTTCAATTTCTGTCACAGCCGTTTTAGCTAGTCTGATTTTCTGGAAAATGAATTCAAATTTTGTTCCTTGGATCTACTTTTGGTCTGTTAGTTTTTGGTTGTATCGAATTTTAATGGAACAGAGTGAAAAGAAGACGCCATTTTCATTTGGTACGGGAGGAAAGAAATTTAAAATGTTTGGAAGGTTCTGTAGATGGATCGTTGGATTTTGGTTGTTGATGGGACTCATCCTGACAAACGGATACAAGGGAATTGTCAAATCAACTTACTTGGCCTCAAATTCAGTTGAAACCAACTGGACTCGACTTGGTCAGTTCCATTTGAGTGGAGGGAGATTCAAAATTTTTGCAGCTGAAACTCGATTTGACTGTTTCAGTAACAATTCAATACAAATGGAAGAGCTTGGAAATCAACTAATATCGTTTCCTATAGAAAAGGACGATGGAAGTCGAGGTTATTTTTCAAGTTTCAAAATGCAATTTGGACGACTGTATCGGAAAATTTGTTATGAGAAGTGCGGTTTAGAAAACGTATATCTTGATACGACTTTGAGACTAGAGGAGTCAAAGTGTAAGAATATTTCAGATTGTTATTTGGCTGATAGATTGAAAAACGTTGCTCTGGAAACCCGGTTGGTATGTCCAATGGAATTGGAGAATGGACTCATCAAGGAAGAATTAGCTGAAAAGTTGACATTACTCATTGTCCTTGAAGATGAATTTGACTACTTCTGGAACAAGTTTGAGAGGAAAATGGGAGAAAATCCCAAGTTGAAATTTGCTCACAATAAAAATATCCGTGACGATTCATTTGAATTTCCAGTTGGATTCGTTTTCCGAATTCCTAATGGACTCCCACCCAAGTACTTTGAGATGATTCCAAATCGACTCAAGAGTTTTCTTAGTTCTGGGATTTACTGGTGGGTTGAAAAATATTTCAAAGAAAAGGAACTAAAGGCCAAAATAAAGGAGGGATACGCCATTCAGCCAAAGATGGATGAGAAATTGAAAAGAGGAAGTTTTGAACCACTGAAGTTACAGGAGTCGGATATTTATACAGTTTTCCAATTGTCCTCCTGTCTCATGAGTTTGGGCTTCATTTTTTGGATGATGGAAATTTTGTATCGATGTTCTCAAAATGGGTGATGGAATCTTCGTACAGGCGCTACAAAGTTGTCGGTATTGGGCTGCCCCATTGAGTTTGATAAGTTTGACCATTGTTTGTGGTCCAGAAATTGTTTGATAATCCCGTGGCTGCATTTTCAGTTTTCCCGCCCAAACCTAGGTTGGCAAAGAAAATAAGTTTTGACGAAGGCTGGAAAATTTAACATTTCTGGTACAGGCAGGCACTAGATATAATGCAACTTTTTCCGGCGAAGAAACAATTTTTTTAGGTTAATGATTTGGGGAGGATATTTTTTAAGAACACATTATTCACGGACGGATAATCCGGTTGATTATGTAATTACAAGCTGGCCTAATTGTAAGATATGGGAATATGGGAAACCTTTCAAATGGAACAGTTGACACGGGGTGTACTGACCACTAACCCACTGAATGAAGTTTTAGGGTAAGTGGTCAGTTGGTGCCTCAGTGGCTAGTGGATAATGTCACTACCGGTTGTAATCCACGAAGTTTGTAAACGAGTAAAGGACATGGCAGGATTTATATGGAGAAATGGCTTTCGGTTCGATTGAGCTGAAATTTTGCAGAGAGCTGCCTTTATGAATAAATTATGAATTTATATGACTAGAATGGAACAATTTCATCTCATCCCCCCATCAACATGTTTGATGCATTAAGCTCATATCTTCCATTCTCGTCAAATGAGACACAAATTAAATTTTTTTTAAATTTTACTTCATTTAATGAACAAGTTTCTGTTTACGAAAGATCATCTTTTCACAACCCAAAAAAATTAGACTAAGAAGGAATCCAGTAAGGAGGATGAAGAAGGCTGTCGAGACATCATTTAGTCCAATAGGCTCCATCTTTTTTCGACCTTTTGTAATGCAGCTGAAGCCCGTCATCATCAGACTGTTGTGAATGAATCGGAATTTCAGACCTCTTTCTATTGCCACTAAAATCCTATGAAAATGAGAGTTGTGGTTAATACAAAATTCTGCTCATTTACTTGAATAGGGGTTTAGAGTCTGAACCAGAGGTGGGGAGGACCGTGAGTCTGAATAATAGGTTCACAGAGGGACTGCATATGCAGAAACTGAAAATGTGCTATCAGAACGATGGACTTTCACAGTACCCTTTCACAGTGCCCTTTGCAAAGGGAAGCTGTTAGTGCTCTACTGTGAAAGTCCATCGTTCTAATAGCACATCTTCAGTTTCCGCATTTCCAGTCCCTCTGTGAACCTATTATTCAGACTCACGGTCCTCCCCACCTCTGGTCTGAACCTCTCTTTCCATCATTTCGATATGTAAATAAAATTTTTATAAAATTCTAAGTTGGATTTACTTGTAATTGAAGAATTCCTTGAGATGGGAGTCCTTAGACAAGAACATTCCACTTTGAATTTTGAGCCCCTTGATGGGTACTTGAAGAAGGGACTCACAAATCTCACTTTTCTCTTTCGCATTCCATTTCTCATCGGTTTGAAGGACCATAAAGAAAAATTCAGCTGCTCCAACAAAACATGATTTTGATGACATGGCCAAATCCACTCCATCGTGTGTGGAAATTTGGAACTTTTTTCCTGGCACCTGATCCCCCTTTCCCATCATCTTTAATCTCTGATTAAATTTTAAAATCAATTTTAACCTTAACAATTTTTGACTAACAAATCTATCCAGTTCCTCACATTTTGTATTTTTTAATATCATTTCTCATTATTGAATTTTTTTTTTGAAAGTCCGAAACTCCATTCTGTAAACTCAACCTTGAGGCTTCAGTCGTTCAAGTTTTCAAAATGTAGCAAAAATCATATTTGAGCAACCAAAACTACCGGCGAAAAATATTCAAAGCAAAGGAGGGGTCACAAAATTGGGGTACCCTCAATGTTAAAAAAAGCTGCCTACAGCCTCCCCCATTTTTTGATATTTTCTTCCCACCGACCCATCTCACTTGATTCCCGAGTATCAGCCTTTTATTTCGGAAAACAAACCCGCCAGGTCACATTGAAAACCGATTTTCGGGTAGTTTTTCCAATTAAATGACCATTTTGAGCTACTTACAAACTTTTTCATCTTTCAACATAGAACGTTGATATTTCAGGACAGGTTACGCAAAGGACAGGGACAAAGTATGAAATCTTTGTCATGTCACTGCTGGCCGCTAGAGGTCACCAAAGATCAAAGCCCTGAGACTACCGCCGATGTGACCGACACCTATGTTTTTTATTTTTTTCCTGCAAGTACATGAAAAAGTAGGGGATACGTGTTTTTTCATTTCGCATAACTCCAAAGGGCTCCGGAGATACAGATTTTTGAAGTTGACTCTGCCTCCGAATTGAGAATTTCATTTCAATCTCCAATTTAGACATGAAGTTGAAAGATGAAAAAGTTTTTAAGTAGCTCAAAATGGTCATTTAATTGGAAAAACTACCCGAAAATCGGTTTCAATGTGACCTGGCGGGTTTGTTTTCCGAAATAAAAGGCTGATACTCGGGAATCAAGTGAGATGAGTCGGTGGGAAGAAAATATCAAAAAATGGAGGAGGCTGTCGGCAGCTTTTTTAGGGAAGCGAAGCTCCCTATTGAAATCGTTTGTCCGTCTGTCTGTCCGTCCGTGCTCACTTTTTTCCTTTCGCCCCGATCTTGGATCAAAACTCTGAGCAGCTCTAAAACCGACTTAAATCGGTTTTCGAATCTGGATCCAGTTCTCAAAACCAATTTCAGACCAAACTCGAACGAATTAGACACTTTTCTCATTTCGCCCCGATCTTGGATCAAAACTCTGAGCAGCTCTAAAACCGACTTAAATCGGTTTTCGGATCAGGATCCAGTTCCCAAAACCCATTTCAGACCAAACTCGAACACTTTGGACACTTTTCTCATTTCACCCCGATCTTAGATCAACATACTGGGGGACTAGAAAACATTTAAAAATCGGTTTTCAACGCTCGAGATTGTTTCCGAAACCCAAAATACAAACCTGTAAAAATGGCATGATGAAGTTGAAAAGCGGCGAACATTCGCTATGATTTCAGCACGTGAAAAAGTTTGATTGAACTATAATTATACTTTGAATTTTATTTCAAATCCAACGATTCAGAATGAATTAGCCGATACATCGGCAGCTTCGCTTCCCTACCGCAGAATACAATTCGGCGGCTGAAAGCGTCACGAAGTGACGGTTTTAATATTTTTTAACATTGAGGGTACCCCGGTTTTGTGACCCCTCCTTTGTCGGATCGAGTCTCAAGTTTAAAATCGGTTTTTTTTTAAGATTTAAAAAAAAAAAACTTTTAACACTTACATGCTCCATATGTGAAGCTGCTTTTGTGATGGTGTCCATGTAGAGTACAAGACCAGTATTCAAAACATCGTCCAAGGATTTGATGGGCTCCTCTTGGGTGGACAAGATGGACACCAGGGCGGCAGAATAGGCCACATATGATAATAGACTCAATACAAGTCCAGATAAAAAAATTATCTTCATGGACATCGACTCGGGTGACACGTACCAGCCTTTCATATTTAAATCAAATTTTCTTTAATTCTCTTCCCCTTTTAAAGTTTAAAATTTCCATTTTTTTAAAAATGCAGAAAGTCTCAGTAAAAAAAGGTGACCTTGTTGACAAGCTGTTCCAGTAGCCCAAATGAAAGAATCCTCAGCCACTTGGGCTCCAATTTCATCAAATTCAGAAATCCCACACTTTTTTCTGATCCACGAATGAAAATTCAAGGACAAGATGAGGACGAGCCAACAACCAAAAGCCGATACCCACACTTCAGGTTTCCAAGCCTTGACAAGAATGTCTGGAAACGTGAAGAAAAGTTGTCTCCTCATGAATACAAAAAGTCTACCAGCAACCAGTAAAAAAAATCAAAATTTAAATTTGAAAATATTTCCAAAAAATTAAATAAATTTTTTTTTTATATATTTAGTTTCTTACTGAACTTCAAAAGTTGGTTGTAAAAAGGTGATGATTTTTTGTCTGATGTCGAGATGGTCCGAAGATGAGATGGAAATATCCGCTTGGCCACTCAACACTTGAGTTCCCATATCTTTGTTGGAGGTGAGGTTGAAGGGTTCTTTTGTGGGCAGCCAACCCAGACCGTTGATGGGCTTTACAGTAAAATTTAGGGCCGATGCAAAATAATCAAGATATTCCTTTTCAAATCCACTCACAAACTTGACTGTCCCGTTCTCCTCTTTGATGTTCAATCCTTGTGTCCTTTCGGGCTCCATCTTTTAGAATTTTTCAAACAAAATACTATAATCGTAGTTGAACGTTAATTAAAGCCAATTTAAATATTTTGTAAAGTTTGTGCTGTTTTTCTATTGCATCAAAATTCATACCTGACCCACGGCTGTGATTGAGATCCCTTGAAAATTAGACCTTCGATTGGCGGTTCTGCTTAAATCCAAAAAGTTGAGTGGCAACTCTGCCACTTTAATTGACTCCAGTTTAGTTTCAGTTTTGATTGAATACAATTCATACAAATGCAAATTTAATTGCACAATTTCGATATTGCACAATCCCAATACGATCATGATGGGTGGGCAAATCAAATTTTTTGATGAATCAAATTCGAGTTGACTAATAAAAATTTTAGTCATCTCTTTCAAGATTTTGGAATCAACTTTTTGGTAAATATGTTTCAAAATGTTTTCACGGTTTAGTAGAGGATGGAGAGAGATAAAGTAGAACCAGTGAATCGGTTTAGTCGATATCTAAAAATCCAAGGTAGAAAAATAGGTTAATTATTAACCAACAATTAAATTACAGTCGACAGAAAAGGATCATCAAAAAGTATTGGAATTTTTTGAAAGTTTTAGTAATTTACAAAATTAAGAATATTTTCAATCTCATTCTCCGATCCAGTATCAAGTTGGATGAAGACGATCGCGTTCCCGCCATCCCAATTTGAATTCGTAGAGTTTTCCGAGATGTTCAAAGTGGTATTGAATTTATTTCGAATCTCGAATGAATTAAATTCATCGAAATTCTGAATGGAGACTACAATTCCATGAGGAATTATCCATTCGTCTGTCAATCAAAATTAAAGTAGAAAAAAATTACTTAAAATCACAATTTGCAATTTCAGTTAAACAAATTCTCTTATTGAAATTAAGTTAATTCATTTTGAGAGATAAAAATCTTACGTAATTTTTGATCTTCTCGTTGAATGATGAGAATTTCAAAGTTTTTGAACAAATCTTCATTTTGTATAGACTCGGTCGTTTCGTCTGGACAAACATTGAGACAAATGTGAGATTTAATTGGATTCAAAAATAAAAGTTGGATTGCAGTAATTAAAATCAATTTTTGAGTCCGTTTGAAATCCATCTGGAAATTCTTCTTCAATCTGAGACTGAAAGTTACAGCAAAGTGAGTTCAAATTTGATTGTGTGATGATGGTCGCTTTGTAAGATTTTTATTTCAACTGACCGAGATGGACTCTATCGATTACTTGAACTCGAAAACATTTGCTCCTCTAAACCTTTAACATTTTTAAGTGAACCTCATTCTCTCTCTTGAAATGTTCATTTTGTAATGTCAAAATTTGATGAAAGATGATAGGACTAGGAATTTATTTCCTCGTAACTTTTGAGGGTACTTGAAAAAGTTATAAAATGACACATTAAAATGTCGAGCAAATTGAGTTGGATCTTTTTTCATGTCATCGCATCGTCCATCACAATCCTGACAATTGAATGACAATTTTTCTAAAGTTTTAACATTTTGAAACCAACTCGATCTTACATTCTGTCATATTGATGCTTAACTGACATTTGCCAAGTCTCTACAATATTTTTGTTCACTACAGAAAGGACCCTATCGAATAGGCAAAAATTGTTTTCTTGGCAAACAAAAATTATGGGGTAATTGGTTTGCTCAGGCAAAAATACTGAAAACGCAGGCAAAAATGTTGAAAGTATCGGTAAATTTTTTATCTACACGGTGGTGTTGAGATCCGTTATGCTTTCTGAGCGAGGGCTGAGTCATTTCCATGTATTTGAAATGGAGGCAGAGCTTCTAAGGGGCTTCTAAGATGGCGGTACCCAAAAATCCTATGGAGATTTTGTTCTTATACAAATATTCACAACCTTTCTCTTTTCCAAACCTTCATTCTCATGACTGATGAAAGTAGGGTATAACATATGAAACTAATGCCCATAGTGTTAAGTGAACGAGGGGGCGTCATGTACATATGGGTGGGTGGAGCCAAG
>JAQHQX010000783.1:0-11064 GCA_034694425.1 Arrhopalites sp. Gr-Col-00791 | reverse complement strand
GAATTTTGAAAATTCATTCATCCGTTAAAAAGTTATAGATTTTTACTTTTGGATTGTGAGTTAAAACTCACGCTGTATATTTAAGTGTTTATCCAAGTACATGAATCTTTGCGAATCAAAAGTCGTACACTCAAAGATTACATGGTATAAACGATTAGGAGAGTTCAGATAACACGAACACTGTTTCAAGAATTTGGTTTCACCATCAATAACAATATACTCTTTTTCATTATTTGCTAGCCTAATTTGAGCCATTATTCTTAGCTTATTTATAGAAATATTAAAATTAAGGTATGGCTCTAAGGTAGGTTCTGATTTCAACAAGCAATAACCATCTGAAAAAGAGGATCTCCATATCCTTATTAACATGTCAGAATCATAACTAAAGGATTTAGAATATCGGGAAGACTTTGATTGACTAATTGGGGGTCTTGGGAGTCCCATAAGTGTTTAAAACCATATTTGAACATTTTATTTTTAATTTGGGATACCCAATTAAAGCTTCCATCTAAATGCGTACCACTCTCATCTAATCCTTTTAATCTATAATATAACATTTTAGGAACACTCTCATCTGACATGTTTAATAATTTGACCCAGTAAATTATTGCTTGCTTAAATACCGTATAGAGAATCTTACAAGAATTTGTTACCGCACGTATCATATAATTTGGAGTATTTATGAGGACACCCAGAATCCTTTTAAAATAAAACATTTGAACTCGTTCCGGTTTTACTTCGGACTGAGTGCCCCATACCTCACTAGCATACAACAGAGTACATAAAATAATTGATTCTTACAGTTTCATTCTAGCGTCCTAAGAGTTACGCTTACTTTTGGTTAGGATATTCCAAACACTACCTATAGCACAATGGTATATACATGACCTATTATACTAGAGTAGGTTGGATCCCATAAAATTTAAAAAACAGTTGATACATTCCAGCTTCGCTTCTTCGACGCCAATTCCATCGAACTTAATGGCTACTGATCCCTGTAAGTGATGATGAGTGAAACCGTGTTGGTTGCAATTATATCCAGCACTGTCAAGATGAAGGTTTTGTCCACAACGAAGAAGTCGCCCACTGTGATACTCATTGGTTTAACACACTTGAGAAATTTTTTGAACCATAAGGATGAATGCTTCTTTTTCTTCCACGACTTCAACATGTCCGCAGAATGCAAATGGATGTCTGCCATTGCATTGAATAATACATAAATGCAAAAGACACAACCAAGTCCAACAATCAGGAATCGAATATTTCCCGTAATTATTCCTACGAAAATGTTTATGATCGATGCACTGACACAAACGATTTCGAGAGCCAGAGGAAACGTTTTGAATACAGCATGTAGATGACGTTCAAGAACACTCAGTTGGTAGTACACAGAAGTCAAAGCAGCGTCATTCAACATTCCATGTCTCTGGTTGTCTGAATAGTCGATTCTTAAATTTCAAAATACCATGAAAATATTTATAAGAGATGACTCATTGACAAAAATTTCGCCCTGAAGTCTTGTCTCCATGAGAGATACTCTATGGAACAATGTTCGTTTTCAATTCTATTTTAATTATTTTTTGACAAGTTTTTGAACAAAGAATAGGCAAATTTTTCATCGGAAAGTTGTACAAGAACAAAAATCACTTGGGTGATATTAGCCAGATTTTTCAGATGTGACATGTCTGATAGTATCAGACTGATACGTATGGGGCTTTAAAAGTGCTGAACAAAAGAACACGAATGCCTCATCATTACCTGAATGCCTACAATGCGGACCAATTGCTATCCACTTAGATTAGGTTCGTTTAGTTTTGTGTAACGTCCAAGAAGTTCCCTCATGTATTTTTATGCGGGTGATAAAGTTTGTGTGTAAATTTTACACAGTAAAATATAGATTTGGCTTAGGTATTTAAGAAGTGAATCACAGCGCCACCTACCCGACGATAGCCGAACTACTGAGCTATCGTGGGAAATATTTAGCTGATTTTTAATGGAATTCATAGTACATAGAAAATTCGGAGATGGCGTTTTCGGTTTTCTCTAACTAGATTGTAGGAAAAGTCAACCCACGGAAAATTCGTCTCATGGAAATTAATCTCACGGAAAGTTCCAGAAAGTGTTTTCGCATATCATCTAACCGCTCGCTTCGCTCACTACTTCAATAACTGATGCCACCTACCGGAATTTTTTAAGTACCATGAAGTTCATAAAAAATCTGCTAAATGGCACCACTGTTTTCACAGTAAGTCAGTAGTTCCGCCATCTTCCTGTAGGTGGCGCTGTGATGCACTTCTGGACGATTTATTGATTTTGAATTAATTACTTTATTAAAAACTAATTATAATTATAACTAATTAATTTTTGTGCCAGAAAACTATTTTTGGTACTCTTTTCACTATTTTTGGTGCCGCCAAAATTAGTCCCAAGTTCGATTACCTGCATTGATTGATGACGAAGAGGAGATTCCCAATATAACACATGAACAGAAGGGCAAACCAGAATGGGAAGAAGAGGTGGAATGAATTAATACAGGCATGCAAGAAAGCAAAGAAACACTTTACAAAAATCGGCATGGAATTTGGGCTGTTCATCAAAGAAGTCAACAGTTCCCTATTGGTCGGTTTGCTGAATGTGCGAATTGCCCGCACGAGGACACAGAAAATATAAAAGTAAACAAGCGCTTTCAATCTTCCACTAATTTGTCCCCTCTTGTCTTTCCGGTGTAGTTGGAGGTCATCTGACAAATTGAATTAACAAAATATCCGATTAATTTTCAATTTGTTTTGACTTTACTGATTCACTTTAATACCAATGCCAATTCACTTTGACGGTTGTTGTCTTGTGAGAACACCTACAAGATACGTTTAGTAGGGATTTGTCCATATTTCATGCGCAAATGGATGGACTGAGTATAGCACATATCCAGGGTGACCAGATTGTCATAGATTTACTCCGGACTCCCATTTACTTAACATGGAAGTCATGGAGTAAATGGAGTAAATCTATGGCAATCTGGTCACCCTACACATATCCCTCCATTCCAGCATCGGTTCTGATATTTAACACTGTCAAAAATGTTCACCTTTCAAACAATTTGAGTTTAAAGAACAATCGACTTTATACGATTCTCAAAAAATTTTTGACCTAAAAAAGTATGTACATACTGAATAAACATCAAAAAATAAAATTTGTTTGTCAATAAAGCTAAGGACACCCTGTATGATTTAGCTTTAGTTTTGGGCCCAACAACTAGGAATTACAACAATCATATGATTTGAACATCCTGACTTTCCTAGGTTCAATTTTTAGATACAATTGGAAACAAAGAAAATTGTTGTCTGAACTATCAATTTGTCGTTGTGGCTACCAAGCATGTCGGACGACTGTTGACATTTTTTCAATTAGAAAGCTGTTGGACAGAAAATTTGTTTTTATCTATCAAAACCTGTATGAAGTTATAACGGTGTTGCTTTTTAATTTTGACTACTATTTTCAACAGCTCATGAAAAAGGGGTAATATGTTTACTCGGGCAAATAAATTCAAACTCAGGTAGATGAAGTTAAAGAATAACCGGTAAGTTTGAGTATATTTGAACAAAAAGTACCAGTCAATGAAAAATAGGTAATGGCATTTAATAAATGAGAAACGGCTCAAGAAAAATAGAGACCGTTCAAAAAATTATAAACCCCTAAAAATCAACTGCTTTCGCAGCTTTCTGAAAGCTTCACTCGCTTCTTGCACCAAACAAGCCTTTCTTGAGCAGTTTGTCATTTTTTGAGGTATTTTTCTTGAGCGATTTTGGATTTTGGTATGCTGCTGTTGATGTTGATATTTCCCTTTAATTTTTCTAATGAAAGTGGATCGTCGAAGAGGGTGTGCTTTATATAAAGGGGAATCAAATGGGATAAGTGCCCTTTTCATCGCATCAGCTAAAGAATCCGAAGCATTAAAGTAATTATAAAGTTGTGAACAATTACCCAATAAATCATAACCAGTGGTGGTAAAATACCCAGCCTCTCAAAATTTGATACCCAAGAACTCATGTGTATATATGTACAATGTAGGTATAGGAAAAACTCAACCCAAAATTTGCCACCCAAGAACTCAAACATGAAAAACTCAGGTACCAACACTGATCATAACTGCATATAATAGCACTCGGTGATTCCAAATCCAACAGGAAACACCGATTTGAAACCAAACTTTAATTTTAAAATTTTTATTTGATTTTTCTTGCGCCCAGTTAGAATGGAGGTGCTATTCTCTAAGATTTGCCTCATTCAGAACAAGTTTTCATTATTATTGTTCGACTTATTTGATCGGTTTTGTATTTTTTTACTGCGGCATTAAATGTGTTCCGTTAATTAATCGGAGTACTCGTTTAAATGAGCCTGGAATCTGTAAATTATGGACTTACTCGTCAATTTGTTTGAAGTTTGGAGGATATTATTGATGATGTTGTGATGGTCTCCATAATTCTTCACAATGGATACTTCATTCTGGATGTAGGTTGTAATATAAAGTGTCAGATAAAAAATTTGGACATTTTCCACTAAAGTTGAATTTTCATGAAGGAAACTTTGTATCATTCTTGTTACCAAGAAAAGGATGTAAAAAATCACCAGGCTCCAGTGAACGTAGAATTTGATAAGTCGACGAGAGGATGAGTCAAATTTGAATTTTCCCTCTCGACGCGAGAACCAATAGGGAGTAAATCCACACAAGTAACCAAAGTTCACAAATGAACCCAAAATTCCAACACACTCCCGGCTCAGCATTTTAGAAAAAAATAATAAAATGTGCCACTTTAAATTGCCCTAGTGAATCGTCAGGTTTTAAATTTCAAACACCAGCTCGTGACTCCTTTAGCAAATCAAAAATTTGCGTCGTATGGGGTTACTTCAAAAAATAAAGTTTTTCCAGTTTTTCCAGTTTTTCAAAAAATTCTTTGCGCAATCACCACACAGAATAAGGTTACTTGTGACTTCCAACAACGCCGTCACCTGCAAGTGTTGGTTACTTAAGAAACGTTTACAGATAATAGATTTTAAGCTCCAATAAAACATGGCACTTAGCGGTAAAAACATGACACTTAGAGGCAAAAACATGGCACGTAGGGGTAAAAAAACCACACGCAGGTAAATATGTTCAAACTGGTACACAGTATACCAATTTGAATAAAAAAGCGAACGGGTATAATTTCCTTATTTTGCATAAGCTGTTGGGGACATGTCCCAGTTTAAGTAGGACGTTGTCATAGTCGTCGATTATTTTTTTCAACACATGCAAGTGTTTTCATATTTAGTTGTTTCCTCCAAAGCAGAATTTATTCAGTGAGATTCTCAGTGAATAAATTTTGCTTTCTCAGTCTGAGAATTCTTCATTTCCTATTAAAGTAGACAAATTCAAATGCGATATGAACTCAAGGTTACAAGTTGTTGAAGCCAATTCTTGTGCAAAATTCATTGATAGGGTCATTTCTATCACTTTTGATCAATTCCAGCTTGGAATCGCTTGACATTCAATTTCTACGGCGTTGATCAGTTTTACCACAAGAGCCAATGAACTTGACAAACTTCAACTAATTTTTTTTCACAAGAAATAATTTTTGGAAAACTTTCATACTCTTCCAAGATCTCCCAAGCTGATAAAGCAGAATAAAAATAATTTTTGTCATAATTTTGAAATCGAAAAAATTGAGACTGTTCGCTTCTAACTTCGTTTTGGCACACAGTGCGTTTGGTGGCGCGTCAGTATGTATTTTGGGTTGCATCTAATCTAATTTACCTGAGTTTTGTTCTTTTTACCGCTAAGCTCTATTTTTGTAAAGGACCAATATATTTTTCACATTTCTAATTGCGTTACAAGTACAGGAAAGCCAGCCTTCTTCATGTGTATGCTTTTTTATTCAATCCGGATCAATGTGCTACTGTCCTCGTAGGATTCGGCCCTGAAAAATTCATCATAATTCGAAACCTAACTGAAACTAATCGTGACATTTTTTTGGTGCAAGTTGTGAGCGAAGAGATCGTGCTAAAGAATATGCAAAAACCCGGTACGCAATTTTCCATGGGACGAATTTTCCGAGGATGAGTTTTCCACGGAACGAATCTTCCATGGGAGGTCAAGATATCATTCTGTGACGTACAATGACACCTAAGGTCACGATATATCGTGACATCATTATTCGATAACTATTGCGATGGTTGTCGAATAATGATGTCAAGATCCATTCTTTTTTTCGGGGTACGAGTCGTACCGTACGACTGAAAAAGTACTCAGATGTGGGGTGTCTGGTTGTATATTCGTTTTTCGATGGGGGTACGGGGGGATGCTTGGGAATACGGGAGTCGACTGTATTAATTCCCAAAATTCTTGGTTTGAATCTGATAAAGAAGCAGAAACGAAGAAAGGGGTTTTCTGTTGACCAAACGGAAATAGTTTGGCTTCCGAAATGAAGATTCGAGAAATATTTGTAATGTTATTTAATTTAATTATTGACTGATTATGTCAATGGAGATTGGTTTGATTGAAGCGAGCGGTTAGTTAAATCCGAAAGCACTTACTACTCGCACTGATACCGCCCGGAGCCTGTGTGAAATCTTCCGGCGTGGAATTTTTTTGTGTGGAATTGCAAGGTGGCAGGTGTGGTACTTTCTATGTGGAAAACGTCGGTTACCAATCACAAAAGGTTAATTGGCAAAGTGACTTTTAGAGGTCACAAAATTATTTACGCTTACATAATTGCAGGCTTTTGGGCCGATTTTCAAAATTTAGGATGACTGCAACCTTGGATTCACTGACCACCAACACTTTTAAATAGATATTTTGATGATATACAAAAACGATGTACATAGGTCACAAATTAGTGCAAGGTCGCAGTCATATTTTATTTTCGGAGCCAATTTTCTTGTCTTAACCGATAGGTAGCTTTTCATACTAAGAATTTCAATAATGTTGAATAAAATATCACTCAATATTGTTGAAACTTATGTCGAAACGTGTAAACACTTTCTGAGTTACGAATTTCAATCTCGGGCAGGGTTCGACCCCCTGGCCAAAATGGTGGCCAACCAGCCGGTTTTGACCGGCTTTTGGCACCCCCATTTGTTGGCCGGCCAAAACCAAAAGTGGCCAAAATGAAAATGAGTAAAATAAAAATTGAAAAAATGTTCTGTGACGACCTTATTTGTTTTCCAAATTAATTTTACGATTTGTATTGGTCTGTGGCCAATTTGGTAATCATTTGTGTCCTTTTTGAATTGTGTCAATTTCTTAACCCGTTTTCAGAGTTCATCCTTAAAAACTTTTTGCCCCTGAACCCTCACAAACTAATTGTTTGAAACAATTTAGTCAAGATGTGAAGCATACTTCAACCAAGTATCAAGTCACCACTCACATGTTAGCTTCAGATTGGTATAGTTTTTATTTTGTTCCTTTAAAAGCAAGAAGGGTGATTAGATAGGATTTGTAGACGAAATCAAAATCACAAAGACATCCCAGCATAATCTACTGGAAGGAATTATTAACCTTTTTAATCTTTTTAATTAACCTTTTTGATTGAAAAGTATCCTCCCAAATCTCCAAAAATATTATAGTTAAAGCTACTGAAACGCTTTTGAGTTTTGGCCACTTTTGACCGATCAAATTGGCCACTTTTGGCCGGCTAGCCGGCCAGCATTTCGTTTTGGCCGGTAAAAAGCCATCCCTGTGGTCCACCCGAGATTCTCGGGTAGACCACAACTCTGAGAACTCTGAGAAAGCGAAAAAACGACATGACATATTAACAAAATTGTGTTTTTTCACCAAAACTACATCAAATTTTGCAATCAGCCACGGCTCAGCCGTGACTTTTGTGGGCGGCGGCTAAAATTTTGAAAAAATCACAGCCAGCGGCGGCTGACATTGGCGACACCGAAGTCTAAACCCATGTCGCCGTCTATGTCAATTGAAACTCAGTATTTTCGGTTTTCTTTAACTGAACTCGCTTCGGACCTAGTAGCGAGTTGCTTCCTCTTCAAAGAAGTCTTTAATGTCAGCACTGTTTCCCACGGTAAGTCAGTAGTTCCACCATTTTCTGGTAGGTGGCGCTGAACTTCTTAAATATATCAGTTTTAATTGATAGTCCAGTAATATTCCAATATTGAATACACTTGAATTCAAAATTTGAAAATAAGTTTTATACCAGTCAAATACTTTTCAACTATTTTAATATTTATGCAAACTGACCAAAGTGTGCTCCAATTCATCACATGAGTTTATGTCTTCATTTTTTCAATTTAGCTGACTTGACAACAGCCCCTGTTTGCTTTTATATTCAACTTGGAGCGACGCAAAGGCAGTCATTGGCTGATTAGGTCAGCCTTGAGTTCGAGTTAACTTTTTTGAGACATGTTAATGGGCGTCAATACTGTCACCATTCAAATTAACAACTATTTTTTCTGTGGATGAATTTTCTGCTCCTTCAACCAACTTAATTTTTCCAACGAACTAATGTTACGACTATTACCAAGTGAATTTTCCAAAAACATGTTATGAACCCGAATGTAATCATATTATGCATTTTTAAAACAATTTGAATTTGTATTTGGTTTTAATATTTTCCGTTTGTGTTCATGTCTGCATTTATAAAAGTGTAAGCCCATCATTCAAGAAGTATTTGTCGCTCAAATGGCATTTTCAATTTAGAAATACTACACAAATTCAAACACATAATGAAGTAAAATATCACATTACAAACACTTCTCAAATCCTCCATTTCAGTAAATTTTGAAGCCAAACTCATTTCGCTGAGTCAACAGGAGCTCCCTTTCTTCGTTTCTGCTTTTCTCTCTGATTCAAACCAAAAATTTCGAATGTTGATAAAATACACGTGTCGATGTGTCACCTCTTAAGTTTTCCGAGACGGTGGTTCTTGGACAAAGCTACGCACATCGAACGATGTCATTTTCGTTGATGTTTTTTGTATGCTTTTAGGCGAAATATCAGTTGGATATTAAAATGGGAAGATGCAGCTGTTTCTGCTAATAATAATTCTGTACAGAATTTAAAGCTATTCGAGGATTGATTAGCATGTAGACACTGTAAAATCGCGTTCCAGTTTTAGTTTTGGCCAAATGTTAATGTCTTAACTGATAACGTCCTTTGATAGAGTCCTTCTTACCTGTGAAGTTGGACTGTTTTGTCAAGCAACATAAGTTATATGATACAAGTACAAAACAACAAACAACCCGTCAGTAGTTCCGCCATGCTCCGATACAGGTGACACTGTGATTTGCCGTGGTGTGTATTAATTTGGTGTGAAGATACTTTTTGGAGTGGAAATACTTTTCTTGACGTCAAATACTATTTTTGCCGTGGTACCCCTTCTTTGGAATCTCCTTTTTTGCTGTGAAATTTTCTTTTTTAGTCATGGCAATATATATGAAATAATTTCTTTTTGGCCACAGAATTCACATTTTTTGAATATTTTTTTTGGGCCACAGAAATATGAAAAATGTTTTTTTTTTTTACCACAGATTACATTTTTTGGCCACAATTTATTTATGGGAGGAGACTGAAAAGGAAAGAATTGGAGAAACGTGAGAGAGAAAGGCAGGTGGCGTTGCAAGAACTCGTTGCCGGAGTCAATGAACATGCTACGGGGAATTCATTGAGGTTAGCAGGAAGAAAGACGAGTAAAAGCCAATCTCAAGAAGACTTGAGACTAAAGTTGATGACGATGGTGGAGGTACCACTCAAACTTGGAGAGCTGTAGAGAAACCAAACTTGATGAGGAATTGTGTGGAATTAATTGTTCGAATCACTCTCGTTTTTGTCAGCAAGGATGACGATAATGCTGATTGAATCACTTGGAACTTGTTTGAATTTCCTTAAATCTTTGTGTACTAATAGATAGCCCATTGGTGCAGTACCACCACTAGCCTTTTAATTAATTCTGATAAAACATTTTATAAAACAAAGTACATGAAAATTAAACTAAAATCATTTAAAAAATTTTCGAACCTCACTCGCAGCTTGACATTTTCAAATTAAAGAGCACAATTTCAGAATTAATCCAAATGGATCCGATTTCATAAAATTTCAAGAGATGAATTTTCCCTATGGCAAATTTTCCAAATCAATGATCGTAATATAAAAAAATGGAAAAGTAAGTATAAAAAAAACTCGAACTCGCTCTAATCCCGTTCCACATGATTAAAATGTGTGTTCCTATTTACACTGTACTTCACTACAACTTTTGTATTAAGACAACAAAAAATTCCCATCATGTTAATAAACAGCCGCTTCTCTTGAGTCCATTTTAACGTCCAACAAAAACTCAACAGTTAAGTTTCACATGGAAAAAAATGCATATTAAAATGCAGCTAGAAAAATGTAGATAAGAACAATTGAACTCATAAATACAGTCGCATATGATTATACAATATATGCAGCCAACATAATAAAAATCCGTTCCAATTTCAATTGCCCACTTGAAAGCAATCACAAGACTTGAGACTACTTTGACTTGTTGGCCGCAGTTGCTGAGAAAAACAAAGGAATTTTTTTCCCTTCTGTTGGGAATTTTTCTTTACACAATTTCCTTTGTCCTCTTTTGTATCTGTTGTAGAGAATTGAAAATTGCAAATGCAAAATGTAATTTAAAATTTTACTCATGAAGCAAAATCAAGAGAAAAGTAGAGACATGATTTGACTTTTGTTTAAGGCAAAAAATATGCGGCTATCATGACTCATGACGTTGACTCTTTTGAAAGAGAACGAATCCAACATTCAAGGACGACTTGGATGATGATTCATTTTATGATTGTCCTCACTCCAAGTCTCTACATACTCACAACTTTAACTTGACTTTGGATCTTGTTTGGGGCAATGTTGAACTAAAATTTTGCAATTTTTTTGACAGCAGTTTCGATTTGTTTTTATCATTTTTAACATTTTCATGTTGAGAACACATGTCCAGGTTGTGATAGTGATTCATTGTTTGACAATTTTGTGTATGTTGGGTTGGGTCAATTTCAGAACAATCCAAATTCCAGGTTTCCAGGTTTGGGTGTCAG
>JAQHQX010000782.1:0-11066 GCA_034694425.1 Arrhopalites sp. Gr-Col-00791 | reverse complement strand
TAGATTCATGTACGAACTAGAATAGAATGTACAGTATAGAAGAACGATAAATCCAACACCATGCATTTCACCGAAAATTGAACATTTGTCATCTACCATTAACTTGTACGTGTCGCAGAAAAACTCAACATGTAGTCACTACCAATGATAATCTACCATGTTCTGGTAGCTCACAACTATGTAGGTGCTGCATAGGCCTTGTATACTCAAAAATTAACGACATGTCATTCACTTGATTTCCCGGTCATTTTTCTCTACCATGTCAATCATCCTTTTCCTTGGCTAACTTCTCACTAAGTTCAATTCAGACACAGTCAGTCCGTCAACGCTTAACTTTCCTGTAGTCATGAACCCACGAACTGTAAATATACTAAAACATAAATCTACTCATTCAACCTCAAACAAGGTGAATAAATGTACGAACTATGCATATTAACAATAGCAACAGCTTGTTAAATTTTCAGGTCATCTAATATACAAGCGAACTGAAAGGGGAAACGTACAATAGGCCAAAATGGAATTTATCAAATTTTAACTGGCCTTTGTAAAGAAGTCTCACACAGATGGATGTGTCAGAAGCGTGTTGTACCTAATCACAAGCACAACTAAAATAACCTGAAGCCTCTAGTGTAATTACAAAAAAGACTGCATTCAACAGTAAAAGAGTAGGACATTACAATTCCAATCCAATAACTATATATAGATCAAGATGATCACCATGAGTAGTCCATACGTGACAGACATGTTATTAGTAATTCAGTATTTCGACTAGCCGTGTACACATTGAATCTTGCATGTGCATAAATGTGCATGTAAATGTGAAGACTGTGCCGTACGAAAACGTCAGAAAAACGAGGCTGTGTATACGTCAACAGCAGATTAGGATTACATCCGTTGGACCTTTTCTTTTTACATGGATATAGCATACTACAATTCATTCACAACTAACCCTGTAATGCATCTATGTTCCTACACTACGATACGACATGTGCACTACATGGAGAGACAAACAAGACAAGGAAGAAGCAGTTTATCAAAGTATCGTAGTAAAGTGAAGAATGAATAGAGAGTTAGTTGGGAGAGCAAGATTGCACCGATAATAGCCAATATGAAATATACCCTCTCTGTACTACCACCATGGTTATAATCACATGTGCAAGTACAAAGTGGTATAACTATGACCAGAACCAACCAAATGTTATCACACAACACAGTAACAAATGCATACAACATACACGATGTCTACATTTAAAAAAAAAACAAATTTACGACGTCTGCCGGAAAAGCGATCAAAGTCCCGGGGAATAGTTTTTGTTTATCCACGTGTGTGAGCGCTAAAAGTTGTTCCTGATCAACTGATGACAGGATTCTGGGCAACTGAACCAAATGATATTTTTATGGCTCACTGGCAAGTGGCAATTTTCCACAGGAGTACTTACGCACAAGTCATATGTACGTGACTAGAAACAGTTTCATGACAATACAGTCGTTCGAGCCATGAGATCTCTTCCGAATGGCTCACTCTTTCTCACTTTGACTTACCTCATCGTGTGTTAGAAAGTACATAGTGTATTGCACACCTCGTACCCACTCCATATATGTATCACTTTAGTTATCATACTATGATACTGAACAACAAGCATGTGAAATTGAACGTTTCTTGTCACTCTCCCTCTCTTTCTCCTCATTTCACAACTACTACTTTACTATAGATTCTTACACTTGTATACATTTAGAAATAGTTGCGAGTATGGATAGTCAACTAATAATTTCTACACTCCTTGTACCTTTTTCAGCACATTCATGTACACGACAAAGAAAGTCATCCACTATTGAATTTGTTATTCCAATTATTTACAAGGTGGATACCTCAACACTAATGTACAAATTGGGTATGCAACAAGATTATTCATGTTAACTGTCATCCATAATATGCAAACCAGTCAAAGAGCTTCAGTTTAGGCCATGCTGAGTGCTCTGAAAAAATTCACAATATCATCCACTGTGGTGTAAATTCTGTAACAACTAGGTCGGGTCGTCCGCAAAATTGCCTTTGTAATGTATAAGCGACTATAGTATGGAAACGAAAACTAATCGACACACATTCTTCATATCTGTCAACACTTTGACCCTGTTCCAAAATCTTAAGGAGAATGTATTCATCGAGTCTTGCATAGAGTGGATGAGTTCAGTAAACTGTTTATGTAATGTACTATGGTAAAATTATGCCTACCAACATAGATTCAGACAAGTCCACATTTTAACGGGTGCACATCTCTCTACCAAATTAACATGACTAGCAGGGGTAAAGAGGTAGTAAATAAACGACCATTACTATTTTAAGTTTGACAAAGCAAGTTTAAGTAAGAGAAAGTCTGATTCCGAAAAATCTCTTTGTCCCTTCAACTTCTTTTCATTGCCACGTGATTTTTCCACAACTGAAAATACAGCCCTAGTGAATTACTCCATCAAGTTGGCGTATACCCACTAACTTGAACACAATTGCGAAAGTGAGAGATTCGTGGCCATTTAAATCCATGCACAGCTCATTTGATAGATGCATGTACTCTTGAAAACTTTTAACTTTTAGCTGGGCTACCATGTAGAATAAGGTTTCGGAACACTCTAAATTGTCTACGTGCTGCAACCCAGTTTCTGTATAAAAGTTAAGAGAGCACATGGACCAATAGTATGACTATGGCATAGTCTACTACCGTAGAAACAATAAATATCTTCCCACGACTTGCGTACTTTCATTTCTATTACTTCACAAATGTCTCACAGTACAAGTTCAGACCACCCACACATAAAAACATCGACAATAAAAATATATATTTAAATAATCATTTGTTTGAAAAATGTCAAGTCAAGAAAATTGAAAATATCCTCGAAGCCAATCAATTTTACACAATCATTATCTCTTAAAAAACAGTCACGCTGTCCCAACGTCGGTACAATAGTACACAAATATTACCTACAGACTCAATTAGTTTCACACATACACATGTATATAATATTGTTGTACACATACCCTTGCTGTGTACTTCAAAACCCATTCTCACTCAAATACTACTACACAGGGCCCACTCTCTCAGGGGATGAAAGAAAGAAGGTTCCAGCTTACCTTTGCATTCATGTGAGTCCCTCGAAGTTGCTCGCCCCCACGGACGATCCAAATAGAATGGTTTACCTATTACAAAATTAAATTAGCTATTGAAATCTCTATATACCAAGTTTCGTTCGTTTCATGAACCCTGAAAATAAAGTAAAAAATATGTGATATAGAAAATGGTTTACATCTTTCACAGTCTCTGCCAGCGGTATTATGCCGGCAGTCGCATATCAGTTCCCCCTCCCTGTCAAAAAGAAAGAAAAAATTCCACAGTCAGAAGGATGGGATGGAATGTGTTTTACTAGAGTCTTTTTACCATTTTTACAAGCAACGTATACAATGCCTTAATACTGCCTATATGTATGTAATCACATGTGGATACTCGACGAGTGCCAATGCCTCTCTTCCAAGAAACCTTTTCAAATCACGTTTGATCTTGACAAACAAAAGTTTCGTTTGTTGTCGAATTGTTCGAGATTCATCGTTTACAAGAGTTTAATCATAATAAATAATTCTGTCAAAGATTACAAATATAAAATTTCACAGCTAATAGTCCTTCTAATTTGTGAATAAAAATGGTAATTTCATAAATTCAATGTAACAATAGGTTTGAGAGCCCCTTAATAATGTAAGGTATTACATTGTTATTCACCATTACTTAAACATGAAATATACATATGTATCATATCCATGTTCAAAACAGTGATTGCTGTAAAGATCGAAAAGAAATCCCAAGTGAGAAATTCTGGACAATCTAAATTAAATAAAGCCATGGTTCCATGTTCGCTCTGTGTGTCTTTCCCTTTTCCGATTTCAAAAACCCTGACTCTGTAGTCCGGAAAACAGGATCAGAAAAAATACAGGGAAACAGGCGAGGGACACACAATAGAACAGACAATTGCGCTTACAAGGTATGCACACACTGAAGTATAGAAATAGGATTCACGTCCAATTCAGATGAACTCGAGGTTTTCCAGCCGGAAATCTAATAAAGAGCATACAACAAATACATGCAGTTCACACAATATAACCATCCAATGGATGGCATCCATGCATATACAGAAAATATACGTACCGTGCAGAAGGAACCTATCCACAACTATAAGGCAGCTTTACTAGAATTCATGAATCAAGAGTCTCTGGTACACGCTATACATTCTCTACATGAATTCTTTCTAGTCAAGGTTTAGTCTGAATGACTAAACCGCCGACTCTTTCTCTTTCTCTATGTAGTCTTAATGGACAAACACAAAGTAATAAAGCACAGAACCTGAAGCCAAACAATAGCATTGGACATCATATCAATGTCAAATCATTGTGAAATGTAACTAATATGACCATACAACCAGAACAGAAAACAGAGTGAGAGAATACTGTCTGAATCAAGGAAAACAAAGTCACACACATGTTTCTTACAATATAGACAAAACGACTTGAAACAAACATGTACATGTGGCGACATGTCCATCTTACAAGTGCTATTACTCGAAATATTTTTGTTCAACTAATAAATACAATACAAAGTCTGTGTAACAAAAATATATAGGCAGTTCATCATACGACCGTTGAACCTTGTATCGTTTCCATTCAATAAAAACAATACAAATGCATAATATTATATATTATATACAAACTAAATGACATTGTAAAAAGAACTAGTAATTACTTGTTGTGGATGCATCGAGACGCGTGTCCATTGCATTTACACCGCCCACCAACAGCAAAGTCAGCCACAGAGTAGAATGTACGTAGATTGTGTTTAGTCGTCGAGGGCATGTTGATGAGGGCAGCGGAGGATGCTGTGGCAGCAGCCACAACCGAGGCTTCATTGATTTGTGGTTGCGCCTCATTAGCCTGAAAATTGGTTTACATTTATGTGCATAATGTAATTGCATTGCATTCCATCTCCCCCCAATCTTCCTATTTCACTAATGGAGATGCCTAATAGGAATTTTCAAGGGGCACACACCATCAATCTACACAATGCTAGAAAGAGAGTAAGAAGACGAGCAGGAAAAAACTAAGCTGTATGACTATTGCTACACTGTCTACATAGGTATGTACAATGTTCCTGGCGTCGAACAAAGTTTACTCTCTCACTCTCTTGGAGAGTCTCTTCGTACGAACAGCAAAACTCTGTGCTCACAGTACGACATTAAAAATGCTTGGAACATGTAATACCAGAGGACGAATACAAATACAAATATATTACATTAAAGGACCTGTAGGTTAGCCTCACAATGTCTACCAGCAGTGTAGCATTAAAAAGAGAACTGCAAGGCAATGAATGGATAATAAAGTTTCTCCTACAGCTCTTCTTACTCTCTCTTCTCCTTGTCTGTCTGTTTCTCTTTCTTCACAAATTACCACCAGGATAAACAACTAAAAGTTTTATCTACACACCACTCTTTAGCTACAGAAAAAAATACACATATTGCTGATGCATATAGTGACTATTAAAAGAAATTTTTGGACAAAAATTTGATAAAGCATTACACATTTTCGAACTATGTATGTACATGGAACAAATAAAAAAGTTACCTGCGTATCCTGGTATCCAACACCATCGTTATTTTGGTAGATTGATTCGTTTTCGTTCAATGCTAAATTCATCGAATTAATCCCAGCATCCACTACGACTGAATTCATGGATGTGTCATTATAGAGTCGATGAAATAAAACTTCCTTTTGGGACACAGTTGTTGTCAAGGCGGCAATTTGTTGGGCTATGCTTGCAAGATCCGCATCAGTAGGCAGTAAGCGATTGAATACAACTCGAATATCAGTCGCTGTCACCCAATCCTACAAACATGTCCATTAAATTGTTATTATGAATGCATTATTTGTAAAAAGATGATTAGTAACTAATAATTTATAGCAGAATAAGTATAGCATAGAAACCCAAGTCATTCCGAGAAAGATCACAACATTTGATGTGTATAATTTCCTGAAATGTAATTTGGTGACGTAGCATACCAAAATGAAGAGTTGGAGACAGAAATGTGTTGTATTAGAGCACACATGAGAACATGGTTAAGTATACATGTACCTACAGTAGAAGCTGAATGTTTTGAAAAATGGCCAATCAAACAATGTTTCATCACCCAAAATGGAAAGGAAAAACAGCTGGAGAATAAATTACACGATGCATGTAAACGTATCGTTACATTAAACTGTGTCTTAAAATTAGCATCAACACATTCGTGTTCATTCCTTTACTATTTTCAATACTCTGCTGTTCATTTCACGTCCAAACGGGGGAAAAGGATCGAATTGCAACCGTAAAAGTCAAACGGGAAATGCAATCACAAGCTGAGAAAATGTTATTTTCTCCTCAACCGAATACAAATAAGAGTGCACATACACATATATTAATGCTCGTCTAGTGTAGTTGCAATACGTCTACAGCTTTTTTTTTCTCTCTTTTTTTCCTTTTCAACTACGGAAAACGAGAGAGAGAGAATTTTAGGGATCATTGAGGCTAGCTGTCGGTAATAGTAAATGTCAAACCACAACCAAGACTCAAGTATAAGACGTACTAACAGCAGAGCCACTAAAAAGACCTTAAGTGGTGGTTGTAAATCTTTGCTAAGTCTGCAGTTGAAGACTGCATGTCAATACAATGAAGACCGTTTGCAATTTTCCCCGTCATTCAACTTTGAGGATTGGCACAAATAACCTTTTGACAGTCAATTGGTTTGCGGTACATACTAAACAACTACATGAGAATTGAGACAAATAAAAGTTACCAGAATAGTAATAAGCGAGAGAGAAAAAAGACAAAGTATATAAGCATACTATAAGATGATGATTTTTCACAAATTTCCAAAACGCACCATACTTTCTACTTTACAAAAAAGCTACGATCAACAAAAAATATTCAAAAGAAAATGTGCAAAAAATCGATTTACATTAAAATCGTAAAAATATCATTGTTGACTAATCACCTGTAGAATAGGACTGTTGTCGAAATCAATAGCACTTGGCCTTCCCTCCAGAGTACTGAATGCAATTCGTGATCCCATACCGGAATCCCTGATATGACTGTCCGTACACAATGGTTCCTGCTCATTTGCACGAGTGATTGTTGCTCTAAAAAATTACAAAAAAATAAAAGGAAACAGGTTACAAAATAATCATTTATATTTTTAGAAAGTATCCAATATTAGTCAACTAGTCTCAGCCAGCATCAAACATACACACAGAGAACATTTTGTGGAGTGTCTTCGTGACGCATCGATTTAAACCTTACTCACTGCAGAATAAGTACCACGATAGAGATAATTTTCTGGTGATAATGTATGATTATCATGATGTATGGACCACCTCATCTAAACACATTAAGAGTTTTCAGGGCGAGAATGGGATTGAAAAAGAGCCGCTGTGTATAATAGTATAATGTACACATCCTTCTATATGAAAAGATGAACGAGTAATCAATCAAATCCTCCGTATTGAATTACATTACTTCAATGTAACAATATATGTACTGATGCAAGCTTTGATAAGAGGAGGGTAATATTCCAAAGTAATATTCTTGTGCCCATGTGCCCGTGTCTGCCTGTCTGATAGTTTGGCTGATGGCTGAGAGTAGAGGAAATAAATTTGTGTTGGGCCATTGGATTTCTATAGACAGACAGAGAGAGGGGGATGAAAAGTGAGCTCAGGTGAGGGAGACAAAAGGAAGGTAGGACAGCTTTGAAGAATGTAAGCTAGTGAACATGAGGTCTGAGGAACGTGGCTAATGTGCATACACTGATATGGTTTAATTGAGTAATGTTTATATGTCAATACCTGTTCTGTTTTCCATATATCTTCTTGCACTGAGATCTTTGGTTGTAGGGGTGACATGAAAAAAAAGAAATGTTCTTTTAAATCTTGTTAATATATTGAACTTCTGGTTGGAAACGTATAGTAAACATGGTTTTTCATAACAAGTACTTGTACAACTAAAATTAAAAACTTACGAGTAGTACTGCAGTGGTGTCCACGAGCGTCCAAAATCCATGCTCTTGTATATGGCGAGTGAATCGGGCTTGCCTCCTCCACAGAATTGAAGGCTGACATACGTCAACTCATATTTTTTGCCTAGGGAGAGGGTCAATGTGACATTCTCACCGTCCAGAGCAAAAGGATTAGACTCCCAACAGGTTAAATTATTGGGATTGTTTAGATCTGTCATATATTGTGTGGGGTGGGATTGTTTTGGATCGTTCGCATCACAAATGTGACATTTTGCTTCAGTGTGACCATTGCCCGTGTAAGACGAAGCACTTCGTACAACTACACGGTGATTCTTATTCTTGCCATTTCTTCCTCTATTCCTGGGCCTTGTGTTGGTTGCTACTACAGAAATTTTTGCTTGGGGAGCCTGTGTGACTTTCTCTGGAGCTGAGGGACTGTCAGCTGAATGAGTTTGAAGGAAGTCAGACTCTCCAAATAATGTTTCCGCTTCGCCAAATTCTCGAGTTGACAGGGACCCGGATTCCTTTCTTGTAGGAGTCTCATAGTTGTTGTTGTTGTTACTGCTGTAAGGTTTCTGTATCTTGAGGTTCTCGGTATGATAATGGGAATGTGCTGAAGAAGATGAGAGCCCATTAGACGGGTTGCCAAGAACGTCATTATTGTTGTGACTGTTACTACTACCGAGTCGAGCTGAAGAGCTTTGCTTGGGGAGTATGACAGGGGAATGGATGAGTCCAACACCGGTTCCTGAGTTGAAAATGTCAATAAATCATCAAAAATTAGTTTGTATTTGTATGACACACTGGCAGTACGGTACTACTTTTCTACGTTTAGTGACAGTTTAAACATTTTTTGAAACATCATGGTATTAATATTCTATCAAGAAATCCAAACAAAATTGCAGCATCGGAAAAACAGTATTTGAATTTGTAAATGCTCAGTCACATAAAATTGATGATATTTGGAAACATTGTTTAGCTTGTCCCAAGATTCATCGAGTCAACAAAGTCAATTCCTTACTATTTCACAAATACTAATTCTTAGTGAGGTGTATCTCCTTGAAAATCACTAATTATTATGATCACGATTCATTTGTACTCACCATCCGGAAGGAAGCATAGTCGAGAGGGCATTTTAACGCCACAAGTATGAGTTGCTTGGATTTCTTTTCCAAATGCAGCATTCACAAAGTCAGGAATACATTTTCTAGCCCGAGACGAAGACGATGAAATATCTTCGTAACATGCATCGATGTTCACTTGGGGTTGCTGAAGACCAAAAATCTTGCTTAAGTATGATGGTGATGATGGACCAGTCACTCCACCTCCAATGCTGATCAGGACGACGAAAAGGAAAATCAAACGCGACATATCCAAATATTTACTTGCTCACACGCTCATGCACTCGCAAACATTTGATCACCTTTGTCTGTGTCACAAAGAACAGCACGATATGATATTACAATATTCCACAAACATACACCACGTATTTTATAAATATCCTACTCTAAGAGAGCTCACATTCCAGGCAGGGATAAAACCCTTCCGTTGAAAATCACAATTTGTGATCATATAACAGTCGTGCACATGGAACAAACTACATCTTGAACTTTTTTGAGTATAGTTATTTTAGTAGCACTATTATTAATTTAAGTAGTATACATACGCAGTCTCACACACTGTAGTATTGCTGACAAATATATTGTATTTTACAATTCATGGGATTCGCACTACAATTCCACACTGAAATACATCATCTTGTTTACTTAAAACACTGCATTCTCCAAAATCACCAACTAATTTTCACAGCTACTTTTCATTTCAGATGTCAACCAGATTTAGTAAACGGTGGACCACCGTCGGTGGTCACAAAAATGTCACTAAAATCTCCTCGTGTACCTTGAAAATAATTGTTAAAAAATACTCCAATATAAGATCATGTAATACGTTAATGCATGTTCCACATTTATTAACAAAAGAATAAGAAAAATGAAGAAAAATAAGAAAATAATGAACATTGCTCAGTGATTTTTGTCGCCATATATTGGTTAACCGATGGCACGAAGCACGTGCCATCATTAATTCTACAAAAGTAACACGAGTCGACTTTCATTCGTGTAAGTACTTTTTCACATCCTAAAATACAAAAACCTAAAGATTACACAGTATCAAACTTGACCATATCACTCTCAGCGAACAAACCAAATTAAAATTAAAGCAATATATAATAGCTTGATAATTGTTTACATGAGTTTATGAGTTTACAAACTCGAGAAACGCGTACCTACCAGAATAAGAAGACTAAACACGGCATCCGCAAACTGTTTTTGAGTGTAATTAATGTGAGTAAATTTTCACTGGAAAACACAATCCGTTAAATAACAGTTGTTGTCACCAAAACTATGAAGAAACTAGTAAATTTGATCAGTTGATCTCAAGATGGTTGTGGCACATAGCTGGGTTTTTCAACTAGCAGAGAACCAACACAGAGACGCATTCACCGAGAGACGGCAGAAAACAGACTGACACGAAACGTGGAAAGCTCCTAGTATGTAGTAATTTCAAGAGAGCGAATACAATTTAGCGCTCATGGCTATTTCCTGCATACCTTCCAACCTTCTTGTATACTTGTTGGAAATATTATTATTTTTATTGTATTCTTGTTGTTGCTCTTCTGTACTACTCCATTGTTGTAGAGATGTAGAGGTACTAGTTAAAGCCACATGCATGGTACAACATCCCTTTACCATTTACATAACACGTAACATTTATAAAATCATTACATACAAAGTTGTTTCATTTGTTAATCTAAACATTTGTCATGTTGCTCAAGAATGTTGGATGTTTCTGTTTAATATGCACTGAATAAATAATATTCACTTAAAATATGTAATATAGGTTTTTTATATTTTAGGTATGAATAGTAATGGTCAATGAATGTACTATAGTATTGTCAATGTATCCACGTCAGTCATCTCATTCATTCACAA
>JAQHQX010000781.1:0-11066 GCA_034694425.1 Arrhopalites sp. Gr-Col-00791 | reverse complement strand
GGATTCAGTTTATGCGAACAAGTCAAAGTGGTGGTTGATCAAAAATGAATTGAATTTTCAAGAAGTTTTGAGTGTCATATCCCAATTTCTTGTCAACGTCCCCCTGATTATCTTGACGGCTATCTTGTGGCGATATCCAACATTTCCAAACTTCCTTTTCTCCTACTTGAGTCCACAGTTACAAGCGGAGAAACTAACCGTTTGGATGTTAGCGCCATTTGAACATTTTCACTTTTTCTTTTGGCTTCAAATCTTCAATTTCCCAATATTCTTTGGACTCGCCGAAGTCTTGACGATGATGCAAACTGTCAAGGAGACCATCACTTGGATTCAGTAACTTTCCTTCCTTGTTTTTAAAACGAACTATTTCTACAACAAAAATTCTTTTGATCCTGATGGGTCACCATATTGTAATTTTTCATAATTTTTGACATGACTTCCTGTTCTTTTAGGATGGAAAAATCCACCAATTGGGAAGTGCAGATGAAAGAAATTCAAATAGCTCGAACCCAATGTCATTCTCTTCATCTTCGGATCGTCCACTTGAATCTCCTTTTCTGTAACATCATATTTGCAGGGAAAATGATGTGCCTGTTTGTAGCCATTTTTGGCACCTTCTTTGCTTTTCGATTTCACTCGGAACATCCGGTCATAGCGATTGGAACCACAATTCTCTCATTCGAAGTTATTACAATTTATGTTGTTATATTTTACAATTTCTTTCAATTCCCTGACCTCATCGAGGAATTCAAGGGCACCATTCTCGTTGCCAGGGAAAGATGGAATTTGGATCGAAAATTTAGGCTTTTTCAAGAACGAATCAAATGGGTTCAGATGAAAAATCTACTTAAGAAAGAATTAACAAAGATCGTCAAAGCGACTCCTCCACTTGGAATAAAAGATGGAGGATTTCGAACATTCGAGCGACAATCGACTCTCAATTTTATCGACTTTTATGTCAATCAAGTCATCACTTTAATTCTTACTGTTAAATAATCATTTCAGTTCACTGAAGCGGTACACAGACGATTCTCCACAAAACTATTCTCCACCGACAATACAGTTAAAGTCTAAACACTGTCAATTCTTTACACAGATTTAAAAATTTTTACGGAGTTGCAGAATCCACCATGACCACACGAGTAGGCCTCTGACGGCATCGATGCTAGTCGTAAGTGTTTTCGGAGTTCTCAAACCATGCTCGCTTCACTGTTTACTTCAGAAGCAAAACTTGACTGCCCACGAAAGGTTTGATTGCAGGATGATGTGAATGGCGTTTTGCTTGACTCCATAATTTGCAAAAAATTTTTAAAAAAGTTGAGTTTTCCAACGTTCGAAATTCATTCATGTTTCCTACATATACCGTTAGAGACTAAGTTCACACACAATTCCTAAAGGGATAAGAACTAGTGCGACATGTCCACAGACTTAGTGTCCCCTTCAAGTGTACATTGAGACTTGCTGTGGGGTTTTGTTCAAAGACGTCACTACAATTTATTCAATCAGAAATCAAATTCAAAATCACTGGAAATTATTTTGAATGGGTTCCCATATGAGTTAGACCAAGTGTGGTACCGATTCAGAGAGTTTTTGAAAGTTCACTTTCAGTATATGTATTTGCCTGAGTAAACCTATTACCCCTATTAAATAGGGCCTATTTAAATTAGTTAAACCATGATTAGTACTTTGTTATATTGAGCATGTTAATTCTGTGGGCATGATAATATTCAGTGGAATACATCGGGTCATCGAGTAGACGCGTAAAATTTGAAATGTTCAATGATTTTACACTGGTTTATGATTTCAAAAACAATTATGCTTTCCGATTAAAATTATGCCTTTCTTTGCTTTATTTATCATGAGGTCATACCGATATTATATTACCCGGGCATAATGTTTCATGAATATTTAAATATTACGCTTATTTTGTTTTTCCCCTTCCCTACCGTAGGGACGGGGAAAAACAGAATAAGCGTAATGCGTGTCCTCATCAAGGTGTCACTTTCGTGAGAATGTCATTCTTCCAACATGACTACCGATGTGAGCCAACGGAGGACCCTTTCATCAATCTTGGGATGGTCGTCTTCGGAACAATAGGAAATAAATTGAATAATGCGAAATGAAGTAAACTGAATTTTATCGACCTATTTGTAACTCTGATTGTAGAAATTAAAACTTGTTTCTTTATTTTGTCGTACAAGCGAACTAGAATTGACAGTAGTTTTCACAAGTTGAAACAAACTAACATTTTAAAAGCTCCGAGTGTTGGAACTTCAAAGTTGACTACTTGATTATTTACCTTTGCCAGGCCATGGAAGTCTTCCATTTCCAGAACCGCATCGGGAACAAATACAAACATTATTTCTACAATATCCAGTACCACAATTCTGGATGTAGCATGAAGGAACACAACCGAAACGACCAAGTCGACACGAGCCTGCTTGAGCTGAGACCTTCAATTTTTTGAAAGCACAAACATTAAATTTTTTTAGCCAATATTTTACCTTCCATCAAATTTTTGAAAAAATTTATGAAAATATTAAACTTTAGAATTACCGTTTCAAAATTTGAAAGGGCGACTATTGTTGCCAAAAGCAAAGCGACGACTGCAACTGTTTTCATTTTTGTATTTAAAAATGATTGATCAAAATTTATATTGTTGTAAGTGAAAATATATTAAACTAAAAGTTGGTGTCCAAGTGGTGAAATGAGATTACAAATCATCACTTTATATGTCCCAAACCGGATATTCCTCGAACGTCATATCTGTTTTTAAGGAATTTAAATATGTGAATTGTGGGTGAAATTAAAACCACGATAATATTTCACAAACAGGACGCCTACAAACATCAACCAAAATAATTTGCAAATTTTGCGACGCAAAATACGTAAATAATAGCGTGAATGCTCATTTAAATATCAACACGAGTCGTATTTTAAAATTAAAATATCTTCAAATGAAGCATCTGTTAACAGTAGCTAAATAAAGTGATATTATTTTTCTGGCAAACAAAATTTGGTTTTTGGCAAACAATTTTTATTCTTTCCTAAAATGAATGACTCATTACTTTATTTTATTTTAAAATATTTTAGTTATACATCGTAGTCAATTGACGCAATAATTCTAATCGACCGCTGTATTTATTGTTTGTGTTTCCAAAGAAACACCTTCTCATTTGTAAAAAGTCAAAATCAGAGTTTTCCTAGTAATTTTCCGTGACGGAAAGTGACGAATGATGTACTCATGAAATATTGTGGAAAATACAACAAAAAGATGGGTTTATCCTGCATATGAATGTATTATGGGTCTATCTAAAACTCAATCCCCACAATTCCCCGACATCTAAAAAAAGGTGAGTCGTGACCAAGGTGACATTGCATCAGAATTTTGGACCCCAGATCAAACAACTGGTCACATGAGTTACCTTTTCTGAAATTTGAGAAAACAGGCTTTCTAGAAATGTAACACTCTTGAAAAGATGTTGAAGTGTGTAAGTTTGACAAGAATGTACATGTAGTGAGAAACTCTTGTCATCATCCGTTACATGAAATAACTCAACTGTTGAAAACATGAATATATTCAGCAAACTCCAAAACTATTATGTTGTACTATCACGGCTGTTGATTTTGTCTCTGTCAAATGATTTTTTTACTTAATTATTTACATTAGTTAGTGTTTGCAAAATGATGCTAGATGAATCCAAAAGCACTTACAATTCGCACCCAAGTGGATATTTCCCTCTGATTGTCGGCTGACAATTTCCCACCTTTCTCCACATTTTTACACAATTCCCCAATTTGATTGTCGGCTATTTCATCACGCGGACAGTCAATTCATCACAGGGAAATTTTCACTTGGGTACGAGTTGTAAGTGCTTTCGGATTCATTTAACCGCTCGCTTTGCTCTTGACTTCAATCAAACAAATCTCCATTGACATAATCCGTCAATAAAACAAACATGATGAAATGTCCGTGTGATGAACTGTCCTGTGATGAATTGTCCATGAAGAAATAGCCGACATTCAAGGTGGGGAATTGCGGGTAATTGTGAGGAATGGGTTTTAGATAGACCTACAATACACTCACATGCAGGATAAACCCATCTTTTTGTTGTATTTCCACAATATCACCAGCAGCGACTTCAATAGGCACATGAGGACTCATACGGGAGAAAAACCCTACAAATGCCCAGTTAGTGGTTGTGAGTATGCAGGAAGGAGACTGCATCGCCTCCAACGTCATAAAATGGGCCATCATCCAGAATGCCTTTGACGTACAAGATACGTGGATTATTGAACTTGTAATTAAAATTCCATTCAAGCATAAACTTTTGATGGAGTTATGAATGAAATCTTGAATTAATTGTTCTATTTACTTTTCATATTTTCAGTTTAATTTGAACATTTTGTAAATTTTGAAATTTCAAATACAAATGATGAAAAATAGTTGATCAATTTGCAATCCTACGTATGTACAAGCAACATGAATGAAGCCTTGAACATTGAAAGTAATTAAATGTTTGCATCAAAAATGTGATCGATGGTTCAAGTGATTTTTTGACCATTTTATGAAAAATAAATGGAAAGGAATCTTCTAGTGAACTTGTAGTCAATTCATATTTTGTACAAAGTTCATTCTCTATCTTCCCTGTAAATCATGACTCGATTGTTGTTTCTCCAATGGTTACGTCGAAATCCACTGGAAATTTTTGTCTTGCACTTCTACTTTATGAAATCACAATTAAATCAAATTTCATTTTAAAATTGCCCCCAGAGGAATTGTTGAACATGTCAGATCATTTACATTTCTTTAAATTTGTAATTGACCACCTGGATGATTCCAAGTTTATCTGTTTTGCAACCAACTGCAAAACTGCAAGAAATTGTGAAATATTGCACTTGTGAATAGTCTAAACAATTTTCCCCTCTACTGTGCAGACCTTATGAAAATTTCATGATTTTTTTTTGTTTGAATACTTTTGTCGAAGAAAAAGGAATGTTAACACAAATCCGAATTGCTTTTCTTAATATGAATCGATTTCCAATTAAATTATTTTTTGTATGATTTAGTCAGCCTTTTATACTTATTAAATAATATTTTATTGGACACTACAAATTGGTATTCATTTACAAATCGACTACTGTAAACATTTCAGGGGGGAACACAAATTAATGAATGCTGGTGAAACGACCACTAGATTCCAATTCACAATTATTTGTAGAAAGATTCTTCGAAAGAAAGAATTGAGGATTTTGTTTGACTTCCCCAAAAAATTGGAGTTGAAATTGTCGGAAACAAAATTTGAGTACATGGGCATTGTTGGAAATTGTTGCAGAATCTATAGATCACTATCCTGGTATCCTGGTAAAAAACACACTCCCATCAAGTTGTGGTTCGGGAGAGGATAATGTAACTACCAAAGTTGGAATGTTGGAGGGACGAAGTTTCAAGTACAATTTCAAAATTTTCGAAATCTGCTGTTACTTCAATTAGTTACCAGGAACATTCAACCGAGTGGTTGAGACTCTTGATAGAGTTTAGGATGGGCAAAACTCTGTTTTTGATGATGGCTACTTGTTTGTAATTAATAAGCATTCGTCTCAATTTTTGAAACCCTTTAGTTGGTGAGCTGCATTCAACTGTTCTCGAAATGACTTTGCTTCAGCAAAAAATACTAATTTCGAGAAAAAAAAATTTTTATTTCCAAAATATAAATAATAGATTCTGATTTCATAAAAATCAAATTTTATTATTGAAACTTATACGAAACACAAAATGTGATATTTTGATTACAACGGTCACTTTAGAGAAAAACTTGTCAACGATAAAGTAAATCAAATTTTCTTCAAATTACAAAAATTAATAACCTGTACGCTTTCGAGAAAATTGTTGTCATTCTCGTCATTAGCACAATTAAAGTTTTGAATTGGAGTAATTCCTGAGCGATTGATGATTGTAGAAAGCCAACACGTTATTAATATTTCCATAAAAAAGTTCCAGTTCTTCTCAGTTCATTTCTCACCATTACGTATTTACCGTGCAGCCACAAGAAATTCTTTTAGAAATTCAACTTTTAAGACAAGACCAAAGAGATTAAAATTAGGAATAATCAGTTTCATTGCAATTAGTTTCTCCACAATTGAACAAATAGTTAGCATGTTCGCACTCAAAATCAATCAACGTTGCAAATTAATGAAGGCATTTTTAGTTTTGGTTGAACTCAATTTGACGAGTCTAACTTGGGGGAGTTGATGTTGATTGAGATGAAGGGCCAATTCCTTCTCCCCACCCACAAAATCACATCCCCCTAAACTACATTGACGCTTCATCATGATTGTACCCACAATACCCTGTGATTTCCTAGAAAACTTCCCTCCATTTTCATGTTTCTTGAAATGACTTTTTAAATCAGATTTTTTGACTGCAGAGTAGGAACATTGAGGGCACTTCCAAGGCCTCTCTCCCCTATGAACCATCTCATGCATTTTGACGCTTGAAGAAATAACAGCTGAATACTTACATCCTTCAAATTGACATTTGTAGGGTTTTTCTCCTGTATGAGTCCTCATGTGCTTATTGAGGTCACCGCTCGTGACTGCAGAGTAGTCACAAAATTCACATTGGAATTTCTTCTCTCCCGTGTGCCTCCAAGCAATGTGTTCCTTCAACTTAGTGGACTGGATGCTTTTGTGCGGGCAGTGTGGACAAGGGAAGGGCTTCTCCCCCTTGTGGGTCCTCAAGTGAACACTCAGTTCATCTCCTCTGTGAAATTTGTGGGAGCAGTAGGAGCATTTGTGTTCCTTCATCTTCTCCACCCAAATGCACAACAAAATGACGATTTAAATTTCTTTTTGTTTTGGCTGCATAATGACACTCCACACATTTAAATGGAAGATCGCCAAAATGAACTTGAATCATGTGATTTTGTACATGCGCATTTCGTTTGGCTTTGTAAGGGCATTGGGGACAGGCGAAAGGTTTATCTTCCAAATGAGTCTTCTTGTGTCTAACCAGATAGGATTTTAGGGTGAATTTTTTGTTGCATTCAGAACACTCGAATTTTTTTTCTTGAGTGTGGACCTCCTTATGACGTCTTAATTCTCCATTTGATTTGAATGATTTGGGGCATTGAGGATGGGGACACTTGAATAGCCGCTCCGCCGTATGGGTCCGAATGTGGACATTGAGATTGCTCTTGTGTTTTGTTTTGTAGGGACAGGAGGAACAGTTGTACATTTTGGGTTTGAGTTAAAGAGTTTTTTGTAATTTAACAAATTATTCGAAAATTAATAAAATCTTCCAATGGATTTTGTCATTGAGTTATTTTGTACGATTTATCCCAACCTTTTGTTCTAGTCAGTAAATTAAATTAACTGCAGGATCCAACGAGAACTCTTTTATAAAGTAAATGATTGAACACGATTAAATATTTTGAATTTTGACTTTATTTTGAAAATGTTAGTTGTGGTTCAGAGTAACTTGTTAAATTTGTGGGATACTCTTTAAATGTTAAATATTCGCTTGTTCGTTGGAGGACTCTAAGGTTTTGTTTCTACCTGGACTTTATAAAATGGCTCAAAAGGGACTTGCACGACCTTTTTTATTGTTCCTTTATGTTGGTGACCATTCCAAAAGCCCTCAGGGGAGAACTTCAATTCACTTCAATTCGAAAGTACACAAAATATACACGAACTTTGATTTAAAATTTCAAAGGGGCCCTGAGGGGACTCTGGAAATATTCAGATATTAGAAAAAAGAGTTCAAAGTCCCTTGAGGAGTCCTCCCTTCGACTCTGTTTAGACCTGAAAGGAATTTCAGAGTTGATTTCAATTCAATTCCATATCTCATGCCCACAGTTTCACCAGCATTCAAAATAACCTCCAAATATTTACGACCAAATCAATTAAATTGACGGATTCATCCACAAGATTTTGTAATTTGAAACATTTTATATCGTATTCAAGTTCATCACAGAATTCATCAAAATAATTTGAGAAGCTCGAAAATTGAATTCAGGTAAATTGATTTTTAATGTTTCGGCGTCTGATTTGGATCAATTTGAGACTTCAAATTGGCCTCGTGATTACATAATCTTTTTTTGAAGAAAATCTTCGACAAACCTCAAACTGAAACGAGAATTTTGTTCGTGAGAAAAAATTTGATTTTATCTACATCTGGCTCATCTCCCTCATGATGAAAGATTTCACCTTCTTCGAAATTTAATTTCATGGTCCAACTAGGTTTGGCAAGTGTCACATTAATTGCAGCCAAATAAATGTCCCTTCTGCTAGTGCCATCCTCTTGAAAATTCAATTTTGAGTATTTTTATAAAGTCTAAGTAGAGACAAAGTCTTAGAAACAAAACAACGAACAAGCAAATAAATATTCACTTGTGGGATATTTTACATTTAAAACCATTCCACGAACTGAATAAGTTATTCTGAACCACTTTAAAATTTTCAGAATCAAATCTGTATTGAAAACATTTAATCAATCAATAATTTATAAAATGGTTATGGTTAGATCCACTAGTTTATCAAGAACAAAAGGTGTGCATAAATTGAGCAAAAATAACCGAACGACAAAAGTCCCTACAAGATTCTATTAATTTTTAAATAATTTGTTAAATTACAGGGAACTCTTCAACTCAAATTCAAAATGTTCAACTGTTCCTTCTGTCCCTACAAAACAAAACACAAGGGTCATCACAATGTCCACATTCGGAAACACACTGAGAAACGGTCCTTCAAGTGTCCCCATCCTCAATGCCCCAAATCATTCAAATCAAATGGACAATTAAATAAACATCAGCCGGTCCACACTCAAGAAAAAAAATTCGAGTGTTCTGAATGCAACAAAAAATTCACCCTAAAATCCTATCTGCTTAGACACAAGAAGATTCATTTGGATGAGAAACCTTTCGCCTGCCCCCAATGCCCATTCACAACCAACCAAAGCGGGAGTTTACAAATTCACTTGGTTCGTATTCATTCGAATGATCGTCCATTTAAATGTGGGGAGTGTCATTATGCAACCAAAACAAAAATAGAATTGAATCGTCATTTGAGGGTGCATTTGAGTGAGGAGGACAAGGAGAAGATCAAAATTCACAAATGCCTCCACTGCCCCTACAAATCGATCAAATCAGGTCACTTGAAAATTCATTTGAGGACCCACACGGGGGAAAAGCCCTTTCCTTGTCCTCACTGCCCACACAACACAACCACATCGGCCGAGTTGAGGAGCCACATTGCCCATCGACACACTGGAGACAAGAAATTCCAATGTGAATTTTGTGACTATTCTTCAGTTACCAGTGGCCAATTGAATTGTCATACGAGGACCCACACGAAGGAAAAACCCTACAAATGTCTATTCGAGGGATGCAAATATTCAGCTGCTCAATCTTCAAATCTGAAAGATCATGAGATGATCCACACGGGACAGAAGCCCTTCCCTTGTCCCCACTGCCCATACGCATCCATACAATCGAGTCATTTGAAGGAACACATTGTCAATAGCCACAATGGGGAAAAAAAATTCAAGTGTGAATTTTGTGACTACTCTTCAGCCACCAGCCACCAACTGAAGAAGCACATGATGACTCACACGAAAGAGAAACCCTACAAATGTACATTTAAAGGATGCAAATATTCAGCTGCTCAACTGTCTAATCTCAAAAGGCATGAGATGATTCACAGGAAAGAGAAGCTTTGAAAATGCCCTCAATTTTCTTACTCTGCAGTTCAAAAATCTAAAAATCCAAATTAAAAGTACATTTGAAGAAGCATAAAAATTTGACTGACTCCATTCGCAGGTCAAAAGGGACTAGGAGTAGGGGAAATACAGGGTGAATATTTTATCACTTTGTTATGCGCCCGGGAATTTTTCTGTTTCCACACGATGGCATTGAAACATTCCCGGGCACAGAAACAAAAGATAAAAAATTCACTCTGTAGATGGAGACTTCAAAAATGTAAAATAGGCGGTTGTGATTTTAGTTGGAGGGATGAGAAAGAATTGGCCCTCCATCTTAATCAACATCAACTACCCTTCGTTCTCCTGTACAAATTAAATCTGTCTTAATTAATAAACAAACTAAAATGGCGTCAAGATCCAATTAACTATCAACTATGTACTATTAATTATTTTTGACATCTTAAATGGTCAATTTCTTTTCGGAGTAATTTTATCTGTGTCAAATTTACGAAATTGCTGAATTTAATTGTTTGTTACATAAACTGAAAAACTGTCAAGCAAATAATCATATACGATTTTGTTGTTGTTAATTTGTATCGTGAACAAAAATTGTTATTTTCATGCGCACAACCTTTGAAGGACTTTCTGTTTTTCCACTTGTAGAGAATTTGTGTTGGCGGTAGGATTTCCATGAGTATTCAAATGTTTCGATTCCACCCGTTAAAAACCTTTATTGTCTATCTCAAATTGAAGATTTTCGTTTTTTCACGTAATTGGAATATATCGCATAAATCGTCAATATCCATGTTAGATGATGAATCCCATTTTAAAATTTTACAATTTTCCTGTTCCCTTTCTACTCTTGGTAAAGATTGGCTGCGCATATTTGGGCAGCCCAAGTGGGTTTGTTAGGTTTTAAATTGGCTCAAATATTTGAATTTATTTGAACTTTCTTCAATTTTCCCCAGCAAACAGGCTAATTTACGACAAAAGATCCAATAGAACCCACTTATAATACCCTGAACATATATATTACAACAAGTGTCGCTGCGCTCCCCTTGCCTGCAGGGCACGCAGTGTCTCTGTTTAATTAACTATTATTAAGAAAACACCTATATAATTTGGTCACCAAGAAACAGCGGCTTCTAACTCATACCAACATGTAACGAGTTATTAAGTAATGTATTGTTGCCTAGTACCGATAATATACTGGTACTTAGTACAGGTGACATACTATAAACCTATTACCGGAAATAATAATGTCATATCAATTAATGGTAATAATACTAAGGGGCTGTCCAAGTATTACGTTCGCGATTTGGGGGTATGGGGGGGTAGGCGAAAGCGTGACATAGTGTGACATTGG
>JAQHQX010000780.1:0-11067 GCA_034694425.1 Arrhopalites sp. Gr-Col-00791 | reverse complement strand
TGATTTGATATTTACTGAGTATCGTCAAAACATATTTGGACGTGTGTTTCTATAGATTTCAATTGTCAACTGAGATCAGTTGTTATTTAGTTTTTATATCAATTATGACAAAATGATTATTTATATTTAGTTCCAATATTTTACTTCACAAATTGTAAGTTGTCAAAGTACGTAAGATAAAGTTAACATGCTCAATAGAAGTTTGTCTAATTGGTACAAATTAATTGTTTACTCAATTTTTTCAGTTTAGAATGAAGCTTGAAGGTGGCTCGGTTGGTTATCAATTTTTATTGTCCAATTAAATATGTGGCTGACTCAGTCATAACCGTACAAAATTTTAATTGAAAATCGATTAATCTACTTCAAAAGAACAATTCGTATTTGTGTCAACACTTGCTAACTTTTTTTTCATAACTATTGAAACAAAAGAAATACATAGAACTTTCAAGCGAGTTGCAGAAATTGTGGGAATTCACACGGCCACATTTACCAATTCCACTGGAGACTATTTAATTTTAAATGATACCTGATTCACTTACAATTCCACAGAATACAAATAGACTAAAGAAATTAATAATGGACTTCAAAGAAATCACAGACAAATCATAATCTACTTGAGATGTCGGGATTTACTTTACCACATCCCAATTAATTCTTAGCATTAAACATAGAATTCATATTTAAAAGAGTGGCACTTTAAACGGATGCTTACAATGGTGTTGAGTTGCATATTTTACACTCGATATGAATTTGAACTTGGATTTCTAGCGATTATTTCTCAATGTTGTAAAATCTACTTCAATTCATCAAGCTGATTGGATAACGCAACAATTAGCTTATTTTAGCAAATTCAAAATTTCCAAAGCAGTTTATGTTATTGTCAACTTACTTATGTTCAACTTCGACATTTAACCACCATGCCATGAAAACTCATACTGCACTTTTCCTAATTTGTATAAAACACAATTAACATAGTTACTTATATCCGCACAGAACACAAGTGCTAATCCCTTCATACTGAATATGCGGTATTATCACACGTTAATAAATTTAAAGCCGCATTCAATGAATGCAATATTTTAGCGCCGTCAAAGTCTCCATTTTATGAAAAATTTTTGACATGGGGTCATCGGATGACCTCAGTCACTTGAAAATGGTTCCAGTGTACTCAAAGTTACTCGAAATAGTTTTCTCTGCTTTTTGAGCTACTATTTGTAAAAAGTCAAAATGACCGATTTCCTTGTAGAACGCACATGGACATCGGACATTTTGACTTGAAGGATATTCTGAAACACAAATTATCTTCTTTAAATACAAGAATGATGTGGAGGTTGAAGAAATTGACTCAGACGAGAGAGTCTGAAGATTGTAAGAGGACTGTGAAGACGACATTTTTGGATTAAAATACCTGAGCAAAAAATACCAGTCATAATTTTTTTTAGCATTAGCATGACATGAATAATTCAAGTAATTTCATTTGTTACAAATGACTCTGCATTGAATGGTTACATTGAACATAATAAACTTGATTTTATGTATTTTTTGTGGTATGTACTTAAATTTCCAACACAATCAACGCACATTTGATTAACATGCAGTAAAATTTTACATTGAATGAGAATAAATACGATTTGTTGCATTTAAATAATGTCAATAACAGCATCTGTGACATCCTGTAGTTTCATAACCTGAAGCTCATGCACTAAAGTCAGTGCATGAAATGTATTGAGTGAATGGAAAACGGGCACTAAAGTTAGTGCGCACTGATTTTAGTCTTGTATTCCGATCTGACTGAGGAACTAGAAAGTCCTGTCTTTCTCTGAAGTTGTGGGAAACCGATTGCTAAACTGGAAATGCAACTGCCAAAATTAAATCGTATCAAGTAGCAAATGCGGATCCCGAAATGTAAACTTAATTTGTCAAATGGTATAAATTTAATTGAAAATACGTTGTACATACAATCAACTAGATTGACACGAAAGAATTTGTCCTGAATGTCCTCGATTGAATGATATTTGAATACTTAAATTGGGTTTAATCCTCTCAATTGTCAAATGTCAAATTTTCGTATCTATTATTGTTTTCCATTTTGAACGAAAAAGAGATGAATATTTGCTAACGTTAGGCCAAAAATAGTGACAAAACAAATGTTGACCACCATCCAAACCAAACTTGGAGCTCTGCATGAAAATTGGATGGTCTCCATTAGTAAAATGCAATCCATTGTGGTGTGTTGACAAGGGAACAAAGAGTCAGGTTGTCATCCACTCCACAAGTCTCTACATATTCTAAGATGTTTGTTGAGCGTGGGTGAATAATCTGCTTTTTGAGAAATTCTTCATCAAACTTTGAAGGCAGATCCCCGGGATAAATGGGAAATGGGGAAAATGGCAAAAACCGTTTTTTACCACCGGTGATTGAGCGGTAGAAATTGGGAGACCGAGGAAAACCGCGAAATAAAGAAATAGTGCTCTGAATGGGCACAAGTTTCAGTACTTGTATTTTGAGAATTGAATACTCTTCAAATACCCACATTTCTTAGGTCCAGCTACTTTTATTTGTACCCACAGCATTGGGTATCAGTTGGGTTTGCTTTAGTAGGGCTTGAATAGTTTCATTTCAACAAATTGTCTAAAATGCCAGTTGAAGAACAAAGAGAGCCTCTTTCTTATGGGGTAGTAAGAAGGTGCAGAAGGGTGTTGATATTAAGGCACCAAAATTTTGAGTACGGGCACGTGTATCGATACCTGTACGGTACAGGCTGTACCCATTCGGAGGACTACGTTCAACTTCCCACATGGTGGGATACTACCTCTAAGTTTCTGTAATGGTGCCCAATGTTTGATACCAAATGTACCATTGGAATTCCTGATCTCTTGTTGCGGTTGTCTGATTTGCATGGTCTATGTTCCAATTTTTCACATATTTCCCACCCAATTTCTCCCACTGTGAAACGTAATTTCATTTCTCCCGGGAGATAAAGAGCACTGTTTGAAGCTAAATATTTTTTTCTTCAACGTCAATATTACTTACATTTTGTCCATATGGAAATTGTTAACATTTCTGAGCCTTCGGCAAAAATTATTTTTTTTCGTCAAATTATGTTTGTAAGAGGTGACATAAAATGCATGCACGGTTAGTTGATTCTCGTGCATACTACAAATTTCAATAAAGTATCTTTCTAGTGACAACAATTTCGTCAAGAACTTCCAAATTTGTACAAAACTAATGCCGATTAAAATGTCAAGTCAATCGATTCTACACTCAATATACTTTTTGGTTACATCCAACCTCAACAGAACAGTCTTCGTCAGTCAGTGTCTTTTTTTATTAATTCCTTTCCAGTCTTTGCTTCTGAAGAGTTCTTTCAGTGAGATTCCACAATAAGCGACCGATGTAAATTATCCGGCTACTAGTGACGATTTTTACAATGGAAAAAATATATTGCCACAGCAAAATAGTAGGATTTCATAGTAAAAAAAATAGGAACCCACAGCAAAAAAGAGTATTAACGGCAAAGAAATATTTTCAATTGTTGAGATTCGTTCTATTGAAGTAGCGAGTGAGGTTAAAGAACTCCGGAAACATTGACACCACATTCCAAAATTTTCTATATACTATGAAGTTTATAAAAATCCACTAGATGTCAGCACTGTTGCCCACGGTAAGTCTGGAGTTCCGCCATCTTCCTGTAGGTGGCACTGCGATTCTCATGTTTTTTTATTGTGGTTTGCATTATTTTTTCGGCTTTTACCAATTAAATAACTGCTGCGAAAAATGTATGCCATTCGTAGCAATTGAAATTTGCTTTCCAAAAAATTTTTTTTGAACATTTTATTGATGTCAACTATCGTATTTACTGTGGTGACTATTTTTCTGCTGTGAAATTCTACTTTTTTGTTGTGGCCAAAAACGGAACCTTTTTACAATTTATCAATTTTAACGAACTCTAATTCAATCAAAATCCATTAGACGAGCGAAAGATTTCACTGAAGTGACGATGAATAGTCATAATATATTCGATGTCTCTGACAAGTATTTGAATGACCAACAGGGTAACAAAAACAGTGAATCCCCACCAAAAAAATTATTGTCCAATCAAGCACCAGATGATTTGTTCCTCTGTATCAAACCAATTTTGATATTCGGAAAACTTCTCTTCATCTTCCCGTACTCTGGTCTCATCAGCTCTAAAAATGATCCCTACGCTTTACCACAATATTCGTGAGCTCGCATTTTTTATAATTTTTTAGAAAAACCAGTGAAAAGCAGCCGTGCAAGTGTCAACTTGATACTTTCAAGTTTATTTGTTGATTTTTCATCTTTTAGTAAAAGGAGTTGGATGACAGGCTTGGGGCTGATTGTGGCATCAACCTTTGTTATAAAGTCCTTTATGTGGATCTACCAGCTCCTTAGAGTGATCTTGCATCAAGAAATGGTTGGACCAATCGAGAAGCTTTATTACATAGACAGCAGCATAACGTATCCTCTTTATACCATCTTGTAAGTTTAAGGCATTATGACTTCCACTTTTCTTAAAATTCCGTAGTCCGCATACAAATTTTTGATTTCTTTGACTCCTCGCAGAACTTTCCAATTTATTTTCAAAGGGGAGACATTCTGTTCTTTATTTTCGAAGTGGAGAATCCTGTCAGAAAAAATCCACTTGAGGCTGAATAGAGACAGCTTTGATCAGAATACAGCTCGCCGAATAAAAATTGTTTTGGTTTCGATCATGACTTCAGCCATTCTCGAAAATGCTTTCAACACCACTCGATTCTTTCCAATTGAACGTGATTTCTAATTTTATTTTAACATGGCAGTCATGCCACATACGATATAGAAACAAAGCAGAGTTGATTGAGTTTTGTCTAGATTTCCATGTCGTTTGCTAGTCGATATTAATCTGTCTAATCTGTTCATGTTAAATCGTCCTTGAAAACTGATTTGAGAACTGGATGTACAAGTAAAAAAAATCTTAATTAACTAAAGTTGGCTTTCCCCGAAGTTATAAGTCAGCATATTTCTGTTTAGATTGTTAGGGTTTAAATCGAATGTTTAAAATCAGAATAGTTCTCTTTCTCGAACTTTGACTGGGGGTATAAAAGAGTTCAAATATTTTGGTCATATTTTACTAAAATATTAAAAATGGTACCTGTCCAACTCCAATCGTAGGGTGCAATATGGAAGCAAATTTCAGTTCCTGCTTCCAATAACGATTCAGAATAATTAATGAAATGAATTCATTTGACCCAAGTTTGCCTTGGTGCGCTTACCGTATCTGGACGCAAGGACTCCTTTGCTAAAAGAATCGGTGACTTGTTGGCACCAAAGCTTGTCAGTATTAGTGTCACTAGCTAAATAACAAAGAAACCCATGCAAACCTCAATCGACCAAGAGATAAAATATCAACATCTTAAGATGAAGGATCGATACATTGTTTAAAATATGGTGACCACAAAACTGATTTCAGGGATAATGAAAGGTGAAGAAAATATGACGGCATTCGAGATCTATTACAGAAGAGAGAACTGGCTAATAGTAAAGAATATTCCGTACAACCCCATTTTGGCAGTTCTGTTATTTTTCCATGGAAAACTGATGGTATACGCGATCAACCTGAAGGATGTGCTCATATTTGGTATGGCCTTCACTTTTGCTGCAAAACTAAAACATTTCCGACAGCAGCTTCTATATTCCATCGATTCTGGCAAAGGTAACTATCATTACGCACTTCGTTTCATCCTGCACCCAGTCATCCATAACTTTAACTGTTAAATTGAAAAAGTAATTGGATTGAAATGTTGCAGTTGTGAAATGGAATTTGGTGAGACAAGATTACCTCGCCCTGCACGAGCTGCTGAGTCAAATAAATGACTTTTTGTCACCTCACATTTTTTACTCTATGTGTACACATTGCTTCTGGATGTGCATATCGGTATATCAGGAATAACTACAATCTCTCCTTGTCCTGTAGCTCATTCAAGGTTCAGTTGGCTTTTTATATAATGAAATGAATTTTTTAGTTCTTTAATGGCCAGACGAATAACAATCGATCAATTGTGGACTCAGTCTATTCATTTTGGGCCCTTATTCATCTAATAGTGAGGTTCCTCCTCGTGACAGTCACAGCGGGCAACATTCACGAGACTAGTTCTAGCTTTCTGATTCTTCTACAAAAATGCCGAGACAAGGAATTCAGTACCGAGGTACGTTGTACTATCATCAGCATTTGCATTATTTTTATTCAAGTCAAATCAATTTTGGAGAGACAATCAATATTTTAGTAACTGCACCTTTACTTTATGAGTACGAGAATGTTGGTTTAAAAACAATTTAATTTATTAAAGTTGAGTAAACTTAAGCGTAGATGGAAATCTAATTTTAGGTCATAATCACGGGCAGATACGGTTAGTAAAAGGCATTTTTTGAGTATTATCTGGGCAGAGTTAGGTTAGTGAATAAAACCAGTACTAGCCGACCTTTACTGGTTACAACCGGTAAAAGCCAGTGGTTAGAACCATCCTCGAACCCTACGGACAGAGTTAGGAGTTTTGAAAAGAGAGGTTGTTCAACTTTGATATCGCTATGTTTGGCCAGCATTCAGGTATCCAAAAAGCTGCAATGAGTTTAGCGGAGAGTTGAGTGTCTTACTACAAAATTGATTTGAATTCACTTGGAAAAATTTGTCGATAGAAGCGGTATGATCAATGAAGTCACTCTATGTTGAATATTTTGTTAGATTCAGAGGCTGGAACTCTTCATTTCCAGCAGCCCAATGGCACTGACAGGATTAAATTACTTTACTTTGACCAAGTCGTTCATTTTGAAATTCATTAATGTCATTTTCACTATTGAGATCATTCTCCTTCAAGCTGGGGGTGCAACTGGATTCTTTTGAATTTTTTTACTCTAAGCATGAGCCATGAGCCACCTCGGTCTAACAATTTGACATAGGAATTTAGTACACAAATAGTCTCTAGTTGAAATAAACCTCAGTTAAATAATCAATACGAAGTCTGCATTGTGTCATAGAAATTTAATCCAAAGACCAAGATCAGACCTCATTCTCAAGAAAATGGAATCTGCTCGGAGTACATTAATTGGTTATTCATCAAGAGTTTATTATCTGATTTGAAATTATCACTGAATAAAATGGAACCATCTGCGAAATATTCTGGGGGATGAAAAATTCAATTTTATCTACATAATCATTATAAATTCCACTTTGAAATGCTGGTTTTTGGTCACAAAAATTTCCCGCCAACTATTTTTCAGATTAATTGTCTATCAACTGGAAGAAAATAATTGGATAAATTTTTTGTCATTTCGAATATCGGGATTTTACATTTGATGGACATATTTTTAATATTAAAAATGTTCTTCCTGCTCTATTTAAGTTACGCCTTCAATTAACTGACATATCTTCAATTACTTTGACAAAATCATTTTGAAAGCTGGTAGATGAGGGAGTAGTAAAAAAATCTTTCAAGCAAAAAAACGCGCTGATTTGACGATACGATTCAATTGAAAATTCTTGTTCGAAACTTGTTTTCAGATATTTTGTTGCATCAATTTTTTGAAAAGAGTTTAAAGTACACAAAACAAAATGATAGACCGAGTGATTCTATTTCTTGTCTTCATCTCAATTAACGTGAATGGACAAGACAAAATCAAATTATCGGACCCAAGAGCTGTCATAAATTTGAATGAAGTTTTGGGCGATGACCGTCTCTGTTTTCTGAATCAGAATTCTTAACCCAGTTAAATGAGCAGGCAGTTAGTCAGAAAACGAAATGCCTTTTAGGAGCCCTCATAGCTACTGACATTTTGTATAGACATGAACAGCCTTTTCACGAGTCTAACTTCGCACGTCTTGCGTGGGTGGAAAATCTGCCATTCTCACAAACCTGGTTTGGCGGAGAAATTTTTTTTAAACATTAGCTAAATGTGACGGAAATTTTGTCCCACATACCACACAATTAAGGTTTGACGGAGGAAATTTTGTCCCACATACCACACAATTAAGGATTGACAGAGAAAATTTTGGTTAGGCAGATTTTCCACCCACGAGATAAATTGTAGTTTAATAGAGATCCTTGGACCATAACAATCTCGTCGAAATTTGGAATAAAAACATCAAGACCGAGGAGCATGAGTGTAATGGTACGATGAAGGGCGATATACTGAATCATCTCAAAAAATGATGGAAGGTCAGTATTACCAACGAAAATTTACTTGCTTATAGTTTAAGTGACCATAACTACAATTATACAATTAGATTCGTACATTCAAATTCAGACACCATATATGACGTGGTATTTAACCCACTGAATAACGCCATTTTGTGTTTGATTTTTTCAGGAAAATGCAACAAACTTGAGATGGATGTCATGACATGTTTGAAGGAAACTGATCAGAAGCCAGCAAAAATAAAAATTTTTTAAGATTCCACCAAAGGAGGTGTCAAGTGAACCGCACATTGCCCCAAAAATTGAACCAAATAGTACTCCAGGATCGAATGGAAATTTCTACGAGATCGAGTCTTATCAGATAAGCGGATTCTGGAAGCGGAGAGGGCTTTCTGTTGCCACTTCATCAGGCATTATTATTGGAATGTTTTCACAATTGCTATTCATTTGTAGGGGTTCACATGTCCAAGAGATAACCAATTATGGCTTTACAAATACTTGCACCGTTTGGGTTAATGATTTTGACGTCAATGTGCGAGTTCTATCCAACCATTCAAACGTTCTTTGATGACAAATCTGCCTCATCAATTACGGCTAAGACGATTACTGTGATTATTGACCACATTCGTGCGAATAAAGTCAACACTACTAAACGGAAGTGGTTCCAAAATTTGGTGTTGAAGAATGTGCTCCTGAAACCAGATATCAATGATTGCTGGGGCAACCTTGATCATTACCTATTTACACCACTCCACTATTAAAATGTTACATTGAAATTTATGAATGCCATTTGCATGGATGCATCGCCAGCCATGCCATAAGTATCTGTCAATAGGAAAAGGGAACAATGAAGGAATTATTCCATTACATACATGAGAACAGATTTGAAAATGCCATGCACTGAATCCATTATCCGGATTGCAAACTCCCTGCCAAACGACGTTTCGAATCCATAACAGATGAGTCAATGCCATTTGTGGTTTTCTATCGCCAAAATTAAGTCAGTCTGCCCGACATTCCACGCAGAATTAAAATTTTCAACACCACGTACCGTTTATTCGCAACAATCCTAAATGTTCCAGGACACTTCATTATTTTCATACGAAACAAATGGATCGTTTACGATGGTTTGTCAACTAGATTTAAGTACGCAAATCCAATTCCGCATTATCAAGCTGTTCCTATTGTCTGGTACTTGAAAATATGATTTTCATGAGCTACTTTATGTTGAAACTTTACTAGCATCATTATATGACCATATTTCCTAATTTCCATCGTTATTATCAGACATATTTTAGAATATTTACAAGGTAAACGGTAGACATGGACCTATTATGAAGTTCACTGAATAAAATGTATTTGCTATAACTTCAAAGTGCATCCAAAATTATTTCCGTTGGATTGTTGGTCCAATTCGTACAACCAAAACCTTTTGAAGCTGTAGGCTGTTCATGCGTGAATAACTATAATTATAAACAGATTCATAAATACCACCACTATATATGTCACTAAACGACACTGTTCATATCTGAGGGTAGGATTTGGAGTATCCCGGGGGATACTCTAGGATTAGGCAGATCACATCCTGTGGACACGGGATACGAGTAATCCCGGTCTGGCGAGATCAACTTTTCATTATCCCGCCAAAAAACCGAAAACTCTGGAGGTTTTTTGGGCTTTTAAAGCAAATATTCGCTTTTTCGGCTATGGGCGAGTCAATTAAATTGGACGTCTCCCCACCCATAGGCAACTAAATAATTGTTCTGGAGCCTGTATTTCCCAAAAAAAGTTTGGTGCCAACTTCAGGCTTTCAGCGTCAAAAATGCTCAATAGCAACTTCGCGCTCCCCTTCAAAGAAGCTTAACAATTATTTTCAGGTACGATTTTGGAAACTGGAACCAGCTCGGAACAGCGATTTTTCTCGGTTTCAGAGCTGCTCAGAATTTTGATCCAAGTTCGGGGCGAAATGAGAAAAGTGTGCACGAACGGACAGAAAAAGGATTTCAATAGGGAGCTTCGCTTCCCTAAAAATGAATGCACACGTTTACCCACGAAGTGTTTTTGTATAAGAATGTAAAAATGAGCCATATGTGACGTTGAAAGTGTTCAAAATTAATGAATAAATGCAAAAGCTAACTTCACTCACAATTGTCAGTTCCAAAAAAAATTTAAATTAAATATCACAAAGCATATCGAAAGCTCGGAAAATTGTTAATTTTAAATAAAAAATTACTATTTTTTCACATCATTCTAGTAGCTATTAAGCAACAGGGTATTATGTAAATATCACAACTTGTGATTCACAAGTTTTACAAATACTCGTACTTTGAATAAATCAGCTGTGGACAAGCCCATTTCATCTGTCTGTGAATCTAATTTAAAATGCTAATATGGATCCGGTTTGTAGAAAGGTTGCTATTGCATTAAATCCTGTTCTGTTGAATTTAAATGTAAATGTGAATATGAAATTTAATTTTTTGAATTAATTTTTTAAATGCAGTATAAAAACTACGTACAATTTTTAAGGATTTAAATTCGGTTGAAAAAATTATACATAATTATCAAAATGTCACTACTTCTCCGTTTTGCTCTTGTTTGTCTTGTCGTCTGTTACTGCTGCCATTGCCAATGGAATGAGGGTTCATGGGTTAGTTTCTTAAGTAACATTTTAATTTAATTTTTCCATAATAATTTTGTCAAACTAATTTTATTTTATTTTATAGCAAATGAACCGCTACAAAGAGTTAAAGAGGCGAACAGAAATAGTTCGTGACCTTTTGATAACAAATGGGACGGATGTCAATCTGGTTGGAGTTTGTGGTTCTCTCAGTCAACGATTTGAAAAAGATCCGAAAGGACTTTGTGCACCTGAGGG
>JAQHQX010000779.1:0-11070 GCA_034694425.1 Arrhopalites sp. Gr-Col-00791 | reverse complement strand
CGACCGAAACAAATAAATAAATTGATTCTGCACCAACTAGCTGAACTTGGCATCACAATTCAGCTACTGCAAAAATCCAAGCTGACATTTGTGCTTTGACTGAATCAATTAAAAAATTGACAAATGTGACAAAAGTCCTACTTAAATATTTTTAGATGTTTAAAGCAACACATTTTAATTTAGTCATCCAATTCTCGTGGAGTTTGTCTACTTGAAAATTCCTTAATTTAAAATTTGCATTTTTTGTTAGTTTTCTTTTATCTTTTGACTTTGTACGAGAAAAGGCAAAGACGGTGACAGGGGGCAGTTGGGCTACGATTAGTTGGTACGGAATCAAATGAAAGATTCAGGAATGAGCCCATGTGTTGCAGTGGAGCCAAAAAGGAATGGTCATCCTTGTCACTGTGACTGCCACCCTTCTCATCATCTTCCTACCATCCGCCTATACCAATATCAGTACTGTCATTTAACTTCCAATTAATTGTCGTTTGCCTCTGCTAAGGTCCACTGCTCGATCACATCGGCCTACATTGAACTACTAGGACAGAACAGTTGTAAATAGAGATCAGTTTATGGTATTGAAAGTTTCAATAAATCAATAATTTATTGACACTTTCAATAATTCAATTAATTGAACGTCTATTGAACATTCAATAAAGTTTTAATGGCCTTGTGCCTTACCTGCTTACTTGTTTTTTGCTGACCTTCTCTTTGCTCTTATTTTTCAAGAAAATGTGTTACTGGCTGGATGAATACTTTACCAATTACCAACACACTACTGGAATTAATCTGCAGCCTTTCAGTATGAATTAATCAATGATTTGTAGGAACATAAGTGCACACATTAATCCATTTGCATACATCTAAAATTTTATTGTCACATGAAACCCATCTCAAGACATAAATAAAAATGTTACTCCTCATGCCATTTCCCCTTGACCATATACGATTTACAATCAAATGAAATATTTAGGTCAGGTCATATCTACAGTAATTCTAAGACAAATTAATTGACTCGTTTGACTAATTTTGTAGAATATTAAATTATGCAAGTTTCCAAATTAGGAGCATCGGGAAGGGTCGGCGGAAACATTCGCATTGTTTCCTAAACCTGTGACGTCGTTGATTTGTCATAGCTCCAAGTTTGTGTCTACATTTTCACATTTGCTGCTTCAATGCTTTTTCAAATTGCAAATGAAGTCCCGTGTACATTAAAATTCCCCCGTTTCGATTTTCACAACGTTTAGCCATTTCGAAGATTTTGTCCAATTTTTTCAACATTTAAAAAATCAGTCTGCTAACTCTGGAAAATGGCTAATGGTTGGATTTGGACGCTTTCTTAATAAAAAGTTTATTTAATTTTTAAAACCATTTCCCACAACAGTGAGCTATTCTATGAACTCCATACATTTTTTAATTTAAAGTTGGAGTCTACTCTCTCGTTGATTTACGAGAAGGACTCAAATTTTGGGGTCAACAGATGAACTTTTAAAATTAAAATTAGTTTCAAAATTTAAAAAAAATTTTTATTGTAATTTTTCTGATAAATGTGATATATTATCAAAGTATTTTATTTGGTGTGTGGTGTATTATGAAGGATTTCGAAAAAAATTTTCTGACCCTTCCCTTTGGTCCCCATTTGGAAACTTAACTTTAACTGAAAAATTGTCATGGAATGTCTCTGTGTTCCTTTTGTACGATACATTCAATCAGGTTAAGATAAAAACTTGTTGGTTCACATGAAACTCCGACTAACACATCTAGTACCACATGCTGGAACGACACAACAAAATGAGTATCCTTCGGATCCACAGTCTGATTTACCTTGACAACTGTCATTACATCCACTGCATTTGATGAGTCTCAAATATGATCGTGGACAAATTTGTAAAGACTCTGTTTCCTCAGTTGTACAAGTCGTCGTCAATTTGTTTCCTAATAATTTATTCAAGTAAATAATTCAAGTAATTTGCATTAAACAACTTGAAACATTAACTTTGAAACAATGTTGTTTTACCATCAACCATCAAAAATTTTTAATCGATGAACGAAAACCTATTTTTAAAAAAAAATTGTAAAAAATGCGTATCACCTGACACATGACACATCGACAGGAAAATTGTTGTAGCCAATAGGAGCACTGATAACAATTTCATGGTGTTGCCTTTCCAAAATTTTCTGACACGTTCGAATAGAGCACAAAAAAATTCAGTATATTTCAAACTGAAATCGTATTCTCGAAAATGTTTTGGTTTTCTTTTTAACTAACGATTCCTTGAGGATAATTTGAAAAGTCAATTAGAATAAGAATCAAAATATTTTTAATAAATCAAATGAAGAAAACTGCACGAATGGAAACTTCTATTTTCACATCTGCTTTTGATCTGATAGTTTATGTAGATTTAATGCTGCGAATATCCTCATTTATTTAGGACCCATCTATTATTGAACTGGGTTATATAAAAGTTAATGGCCTGCACACTTGCGTGTTCATCATTTTCATTAATTCGATAATTAAATAGGGTGATAGAACTGCGTAGAGCCAACTAAAGTAAAAATGTCACAGTTTCAGTTCATTAAATATGTATTATGACACGTAGTTTCCTGTACGCATATTTATATCTAATGCCTGTATCGTTATTATGATTGTACTTCTATATTGTAAACAAGTTAGAAAAGATAAAGAAAGAGAATATAGGAAGATATTTAGTGAGCAACAACTAAAAATAGTCAGCACAAATAATGAAAATAATAAAATGAAATGAACGTAAGCAAATGTGAACTTTGAATAAGAATTGAAATTTGTGCCACCAAAATTGAAGAATAAATAGTCAGCTTCATGGGTCGTTCAGACCCATGTGAAGATTATGAATAACAAATAAATGGGTGTTAATTTTTGCATCAACAAAATTACTCCTTTCGTAAACAAAAACTATTCATTTTGCAAACAAATTCCGACACAAACAAAATTCTGGTTTTCACCAACTTTTTTTTATCAACAACCACCTTCTCAACAAAAACAACTGTAAACAGAATTACTAAATCTTTATACAAATTATTTCACCAACAAAAATATATTCTCCTTAACCATAAATGTTTATGGTTACATAAGAAGCATAGTTTAATTAAAATGTAGTAAATCAAATGTCAATAAGAATTGTGGTAGATGCTAATGGGGCGCTAAACATTTTCCAACAAAGTCGTCTCACACTGTGCTAATTTGAATAACAAAAAGCTTTTATTCTTATTTTTTTGTGACTCATCGGTACATCAGGAGAGGTAATTTCACAAACCGCCCAGTAGAGGTCACACAATTACTTATTGCCACTACAAGGAGCATAGAATCTTGGCTCCGAAATATAAGAAAGTTGGACTCTGTAAGGATCCCTATTTGTATGAAAGATGGAGGCGCCAAGTTAGATAGTCTTGCCAAGTTCTTTCAAGTGATATTCACAAAGATTTGTTGAATGTTGGGATAATTAACAGATTTCAGTAAACCTTTGAAACAAAAAATTCTGCCACAGCGAATGAGGGTAGCATGGACTTCCGAATGGGAAGTTGGACAGTCCAGGTTTATTATTATCCAGGACAGTGGATTTTACTGGAAACTGCTGGCTGTTACTGGCCTGTTGACAGAACTGTCCAATATGAGCCAAGAGGCAAGGAGAAAATTGAAAGGCAAGAATTAAATTCACTCTGATGACTCAGCAGAGCGAGCAATTCAAATGAAAATCAATTGGCGTCGAAGTCCAACATTTCCAATTGAAAGGAGGGACAACTTCGGTAACCTCGGGAGGTCAATCGAGATTATCCCCAGTAAAGTGCAAATAGAAACATTGTTCGGCTAGGTCTACGGCACACACACTGTTCCAAATTCAAAAAAAAAGGATACTCATGTTAATTTCGACATTTTGAGAGAACGGTCTTACTGACTTTTATTTGCACATTTACTATCGTGGGTCAATTGGAGATGAAAATGGTCTCAATAAGATGGAAGAAATCTGAAAAATAGCCACAATAAATGTCTTCGCAGGCACCCGTCTCACTTGCATCTCGAATATTAGAGAATTGTAACGGGAAAAAACCCGCCAGGTCACTTCAAACACCCATTTTCGGGTCGTTTTTCAAATAAAATGGTGATTTTGAGGTATTTAAAAACTTTTTTTTGCATCTTCATGTAAAATGTTCATATTTGCAAATTAAGTTGACTTGGATGTGGGACAATTTGTTGACCAAGTATCAAATTGCTTAATGTGACCACTGACAAAATCACCAATTTGAATTTGATATTTGACATGTTCGAATTTAAGTAATTTAATTCAAAATATTTTTAGCACAAAGGACGACATCCGAGTATCATTCCAGAGTTGGAATCATAACCTTGCATAATGGAACCCCATTATGACAATTATGAACATTTGCTGCAAGGAGGAGTCACCATTGGGGGTGAAAAGAGTCGTGGCACAACTTGTGCCGCACAAGTTGTTGGTTTTTGGATGGGTGTTAATTTTCATACCCCTTAGAATTTGTTTTTTTAATTGGACCTGCCACATGTGACTGCAGTTTAAAAAATACTGAGAATAAAATAATCGTAGACCTATGGGCATTGTTGGAAGGCTACTAATTTCGGTGTCAGCAAAAATTGTAATTCGTCAGCAAATTTTAGCATTACATCTAACCTGGCGCATCTGACGAATTACAATTTTTACTGACGAAATGATATTAAGCCTTGTGGGAATGCTCTGAGCGTTGGTTTTAGTGAGGCCAGCAAGAATATGTTTAACTTCGAATTGTCTCCCCTCCCCATCATTTAAAAAAGTATAAGCAGCCCTATCGTTTATTTTTCTCATTTTGACATGGCAACAATTATATATGGAAATTATAGGACATGACTTTCGGTTCGATTGAGCTGAAAATTTTTAGATGAGAGCTGCCGTAGATCTCCCCGAACGATGTTTCTATTGGCACTTTTCTGGGGATTGTCTCGTTCGACCTCCCGAGGTCAACGAAGCTTTCCCTCCATTCAATTGGAAATGTTGGACTTCGACGCCGATTGATTCTCATTTGAACTGATCAATATGCTGAGTGGTTAATAGTCCAATTAATTATGGCTGGTGTGAACGAGTAGTTTGATGGAAAAACTAAAGTAGCACAAGTTGCCCACATTTTTAAGTAAAACTCAACAATGAATGCGTCTGTACTCACTTCAATCTGTATTTTGGAGAAATCACACTTGTTGCAGCCATTATCAAAACTTTAAAAAACTAACGATTAAGTCCTTCAGATACGAAAATACTTCTGATATCACGTTGACTATTGAAAGTTTCACACGTTTAAAAAACTTAAATAATAATTACTAGTCCAAGAAGTCCAACATTTCCAATTGAATGGAGGAACAGCTTCGTTGACCTCGGGAGGTCGAACGAGACAATCCCCAGAAAGGTGCAAATAGAAACATTGGTCGGGAAGGTCTACGGCATCTCTCATCTAAACATTTTTAGCTCAATCGAACCGAAAGCCTTGTCCTATAATTTCCCTACACAATGCTTGCCATGTCAAAATGAAAAAACTAACAATAGGGCTGCTTATATTTTTTTAAAAGATGGAGAGGGGAGACAATTCAAAGTAAAACATATTCTTTCTGGCCTCACTAAAACCAATGCTCAGAGCATTCCCGCCGTCGATAGGTCTACGATTATTTTATTGTCAGTATAATTTAAATTTCAATCACATGTGGCAGGGGGAATTCCACTTCCAGCTCTACAATTCATTTCAACAAATTGGAGTTGGACATCGAAAGTTCATTGGATTTCAAATTATTTTGGGATTCCTTCTCCTTTTTCAACCAAGTCACGAAATTAGTACAAACATTTTCCATATGAATTTTGTAAATAACAATTCAAATTTTGGTGATACTACAATTATTATTACTATTTTTGGTTTTCACCAAATTCTGAAATGGCTCTATTTTGCATTTTGAAAAATTTTTAATGTAATTGTACAATTCATTTTTCACTACAAAATCGAATTTGAAGACAACTTTTGAAAATATCTTTTAAAAAGTTGGATTTTTTTTTCTGAATTTTGAAATAGGCTTTTTTTATTGGAAGGAGATTCGACTGTTTGTTCGACCAATTATTGGTATGAGTTGTGCATGACGGGCACTACAACAGTCGATGGGTCAAGTATAGACGAAAGTAGCGGTAAATACAATTTAGTTTTGGGATTGGGTAGTCCAGAGACCATGATTGAACCGGTGACTGAAGGTCGTTCGATAGTCTGGACTGTCGTTTATCCTGATGGAACTACCGACTCCATTGGTCTAACTCTCCCTCTTGGCCTCAAGCCTAAGAACCTCGTCATCGTCAATGGAGACACCAGCATCGAAATCATTGTCCACACTCCTCCCCAACAGTGACTCATTGACCTCAGACAAAGGTTACTCTGGTTGACCTACATTTTTAAAATTGGTGTACAATTTTTTCCATGAAGAAAAAAGTGTTTGAGGATTAAATGTGGGTGGGGTCAACTAATTTTATTAATTAATTTTGCTGTTCTGAGAAGGTGCTTTTGTATTTGAAGGCTTAATCGTCAAATTTTGAAAGTTTCGACAAAATGGTTGCAACAAGTGAAATGTGCCCAAAAAACAGAGTCAAATTAGGATAGACGCATTTCTTTCATTTTGGAGTCGAACTAAAGAATCTGGGCAACTTGTGCTACTTTAATCTTTAAATGAGTTTACATAGAGAACAATTCAAATGAAAATCAATCGGCGTTCAACATTTCCAATTGATTGGAGGGACAACTTCAATGATATCGGGTAGTCAAACGAAGCTAAAGGTCCCACTCCTGTATTGAAACCAAGAAATTTTTATTGGTTTCATTCAATAATTTCTTGCATTGAAATTTGTTGGTTTTTATTGAAATGAATAAATCGTGGTCACTACGAGTTCTCCACGGCATGTACATATGTCCAGATTTAGAGCTTTTATAATTATTCTGATTACACCAAAACGAGTTCAAGTTTTTTTAATGATGATTATTATAGCATTTGGTCCAGATTTTCGGATATTATGATAATTTTAATTTTTGAAACACATTAAATACATTTAATTAATTATTTAATGTCATTTACGTATGTATGCCATAGAGAAGGATCTTGTTTCCAACTCCTAACTTTAGTTTTAATTATTCTGGACTTTAAGAAGTACCATCACATTTAGGCAAAATAAAGCTGGAATAATGTTTGCAGATAATTATGCAACCATTAAAATAGAATATATTTTTATTAAATAATTGTGATGATGATATAAAAGTTGACTAATTATGGCTTCAACTAACAGCATTTAGATCATTTCTTGGCTTTGATGACTCCTCCTGATTTACCTTTAATTAAGTTAACCTCATCAGCTTACCTCATGCACATTACATTGACCAGTCAAACCCAATTGACCTCTGGAGGTCAAAGGAGGCAATCACTCGGAAAATGAATGCCAATACAAACATTATTTGTGGAGGTTTATGGCAGTTCTCTGCTAAGTCCTCTCAATGTAAATTCCGTTTATTTGAATTTTGAAGGTGAAAGAAGTGTTCAGGGAAATAAATGACATTATAGTCAAATTGACAGCCTCAGCAATTAAAAGATTCATCAGACACATTATCAACACGGTGCTTTTTCACTTGAAAGAAATCTACATTTCCTTAATCTCAAAACTCAATTTCAAATTTCAAAATTTTCAAAATGATGGTTGACTTTCGTATGCATTTCTATGTAATCAAGTGCAAAGGTAATTCAGCTTTAGCTTGAAGATTTTACGAAGATTTTCAGCTCCGCAGCTGCAAAAATGAGTAATTACAAATGGAGCTTAAAAGATTATAGTTCATTTCAAGTCGGACCTGGCTTGTAGTGAAGTCTGGTAGTTTTCTGATGGACTTGAATGCAATTAAGGATTTTGATCACAAGTTTTGTACTAGAAAATTATTTCCAAATATTTCCATCGCTGATTTGGTTGAAAAATCAGTCCCTGTTCGCCTTCATATTCAACTCCAAACAGGTGTGAGGCGTTTCACTGTTCTAGTTGAGTCATACTGTTTTTATTGGTTTGCTATTTGTAATTCTATTTTGTTATTGGTACGGGCGTTTTACTATTTGTACTTGAGTTTTACTATTTTTTATCGGAGACCCAAGCGGTTGCAGTTGAAGTTTGCTATTTGTAGTGGCGTTTCCCTGCTTTTAATAGTGTTTTGCAATAACTCTAGTTTAACCATGTAAAAATATTCATCTGAAGGCTGGAACAATGAAATGTGTACAAGATGTACGTAGTAGTGGACAAATGGAAACATTTATTACTTGAATATCCAGATTATGACAATTGACAAAAAAATGACATAAATTTTAAGGATGATAAAAGACCAGAAGTTGTGAAAGCAGATTGAAATCGAGCCAAGCAAGTATGTAACTATTAACTAAGGATTGTAACAAATTAGAGATCAATTGATTATATTGGAAGATCAATATATGAAAAAATTTATGGAACGAACAAAAATGAGTTCTCTACAACAAATAAAGCTTAAATATTTATTATTTGTTGAAAAAATAGAACTCCCATTTTATTATTGATTATTGTAAAATTACCAGCATGTCGATTCCTATAAATATCGACTAAATCTGCCAGAGTTGATTCACAAAATTGTTACAGTTCAAGCTTTAGATGTCAATTTCAAGCTTCATCCTTAACAATTAGCGTTTTCCCGAACCAGTGAAAAAACAAAAAAAAAATTCTCCATATACTTTTGAATTTACGGAGGCTTGATGGAAGAAATGTTGTTCATAAGTAAAATCCATTCGTGGATATCCACAAGCCATTCAAATCCCCACCCTTCGTGGATCTACAGGATTCTTCGATCTTTCTTAATCTTCACACTTTTATTCTCACTGACCCTCTCTTACCTCCTTCTCATTCTTGAGGAGTACAATTTTCTCATTCTGGTCCTCACAGTCCTTGCATCGAGTTTGGTGCTGACAGTTCTAGCTTCCATCTTGCTGTACTTTCGATGCACCCTCACACTATGCCTTCCAGCAATGGGAGGACGTCTTGGTCAAAAACTTCTCATTCTCTGGATCGCCTCTCTCCTCCTCTATGGTCCAATAAAAGGTACGATGGAAAACCTCAGTAAAACTCACGAGTCCATGTCCTGCATGGCGCAGCAAATGGAACGTCAGATCAATCAGACAAGGGAGGTGGTTACTGAGGCTTATGAAAAGGCTGTCAAAAAGACTGAACAGACAATCAGAACTTTGACAAAAATTCCCAAATACATCATAGAGAAATTGCTTGATCCTTTTGAGGACGCCCTGCATAGTTTCGAGAGCGCTATGGAAAAGATAGTCAGTACTATAAATAATTTTCGGTCAAAATGCGAGTCATCATTAGAATCTGCTCAAACGAATTGCAAATCAGTCAGTGAAAAAGTTCAGAGCAACTGCAGAGATAATTTGATATCGATTCCAGAGAAAATCTGCAAAACCTTAAGGGTCTGTGCAGATGTCCCTATCGTTGGTGAAAAATGCGTCGACGTCGACTCACTGGATAGAACGTGTAAATCAGCTTTTCGGGATCTAGATAATGTTTGCACTGCAACCAACTTCGACGCTTTATGCCCCACTCAATCTTGGTGTTTACCTCTGGAAGGACTTTCACCACTCGAAAAGTTGAGTATGCCCACCGGACCTTTAGGGGACGTTATTCACTACCTTCAAAATCTTCTCAGTTTAAAAATGAATTCTTCCAATGTGATAGAACACGGCTCCAAATTGAATTCGAGTCTGCACCAATTCCAAGATCGCGTCAAGGGTGATTTTAAAAAAATTTACGGAATATTCAAATCCTTGTTGATGATTTCCAATTGGCTCAGGCTACTTCCTATAATCCTTGTCCCCATAATGGCCGCGAAGTACTTGTCAAATGAGTTGAAATGTCGTTCTCGGCCGATCAAAAATGGCTCCAAAGATCGAGTTCGAAAGCCAAGAAAAGGTCCAGGAATTTTAAGCCAGATTTTGATCAAAGTGGCTACCTCTGCAGTAGTTGTCTTGGCTATCCTCGCTATGGAATGGGGAGTCTACTTGTCCTTGAGTGTGTCTAAAATGGCTGCCAACAACATCACTTTGGAGATAGAGGGTAATGTGACGGCGGGAACTGATGTTAAGTCAGGCAAGATTTTAGAGCACATATTGGGCGAGTTGATCGAAGGGTTGCATTTCCACCAAAATATTTCTCTGAATGTCAGTTTGAATGATTGTCTACCGGAACCTGTGGAACCGAATGGGTGGACCTTGTGGAGTTTGTTGGGACTTATCCATTTTGTCTTGTGCTTGCTAGTGGTGACTGAAACTTTTTTGGAGAGGAAGAAATTTTTTATTGTGGACTATTTTTATCCAAAACAATTGCAACCTCATGTAGAGGAGGCGAGTACAACAGAGCTGGAAACTAAATTTGATAAGGGGGGACTCAAAAGGAATAGGGATGGCTATTGACTTGTGGATTGACTGTCGAAATTCTAGAAAAATGTTATTTGGCTATCAATTTATTTTCAACTATTTAAAGAAAGCTCAGCTAACCATAACTTAACCTCTTAATCTATGGACGTCATTTTTAAGGGAATAATTCTTTATGAAAAATAAAATTAATCATTCTGTAAATAAATATTTGAGGGCCTTCAAAGATGTGTTGAATTTATTTTGCAATAGGAGCCACTAAAGCCTGCATATAGTTTTGTCAAAATGGACTGTTTAAATTTAAACAAGAATTTGCTACCCAGCAAAGTTCAAACTGTTATAAATTCAATATACAACGACATTATTTAGTTTCAGACAAAAATCGTGTGCAGAAATCAACAACTAATATTTATTTAAAAATCTTAATGACAATTTAATTATTTCATATTTTGCCGTAAATAATATCTATCCACAATCTTTGACTATCAATCGAAAATCTGAAAACAATCCCATTGAAATTTGTGGGAGATCATTTAATTAAATTCATTGTGAGTGCATCTTAAATATTCATGGAA
>JAQHQX010000778.1:0-11073 GCA_034694425.1 Arrhopalites sp. Gr-Col-00791 | reverse complement strand
CGTTTCCAGACTACAGGAATTCAAAAGCACTAATATTATTAGTGCTTTTGAATTTTAGGTTAAACCTAATATTACAGATGTAATATTAGACTAGGTACTAGTACAGTCTAATCTAGGCACTTGCTTGTATGGGAACCGAAATTGTCATGGGATGGCACAAATGGGGATTTTCGTGATGTCACCGGACGTCTTTACAACTTGCGCGGGGCCGTTAATTAATGAAGGCACTGGAAGAATGTGGAAAATAGTGTCAAGTTGACATGTACCCGCTCAAAATCGCATTTGTTTTTTGCAACGAGTCCAAGCTATAATTCAACATTTTTGTCGTTATCTCTGATTTTATTTCATTTGACTTTATTTACGTGTTAAATCGGGATTATTGAGAATTAATCGAAGAGACATTAAAGTGATTGCCTTAAATTCCACGACAGAAATAATATTGACGTATCTTTATTAATAATTACTGTAATGCAATGAGGCGTTCGTCCTAATTTTGATGAATAATAATGGCATTTTGAATGCTCTTTGTATTCTTCACCAGGGAGCACAATTAGCTTTGTCAGTCTTCCTTTTAACTGTGTATTTTTGTTCTTTAACTTTGAACTCTCATAGAATACAAAATACAGTCAGTCAAATACAATGACATAATGATATTTACAAATAAAGATGCATTCAATATTACGTTTTATAAAACTTCACATATTACGTATTAGACTTAATTTAGTTGTACACAGTATTTAAGTGTTCAAGAATGTATCGAAAGTGCTTGGTGTTAGTAAAAAATATTAACACTTTATAACTAGCGAATGTTGAATATCATAACAAAGCAAGCCTGATAACTGAAAGTTTTTACCTCCTCTAATTTCGCCTTATATTCTGTATAAGAATCCGACCTCTGGGTGAAAGACATAACAACCCTGTGTATATCTTTGTTATCCATCTGAAAAATCAAAATGTAAAAAAATTAATATGTATTCCAAAGTACTTTATAGCAGGAAGCAAACCAAATATACCAAATGGAAGTTCTAGCAGAATTAATGTGACAACTTTCCGACATTTGCAAATGTAAAATGCACTTTGAGAATTTTTCGTACATATGTCCTGGCCGTGGCACGCTTCTCATTGGGTTTTATTAGCGGTCGTGGCTTTTCCTGACTGGATGGTCTAGACGCATTGTTATATTTTCTTAAGGGTCCGATAGCAATTTTCTCTCTCTTACAATGCTCGAAGTTTACTTGATTTGGAAATTTATACAAATACAAAAAGGAAATGAATTCTCAACATTACCAGAATTTACAAGAATTTACAAATGTCTAGCTCAAATTCAGAAAATATTCACTGAATATTTAAATCTGCAATTATTAAACTATTCTCATATTGATTCCATTCCCTTGGGAATAATGTCTTGTCACGAGGTCACCAGGCTGGATGCCCTTACTAGCGAAACTACAATCTACAACCAGCCGACATGTTCTGTCAATAAAGTAATCCGTTAACAAGTATCCAGATCTGCCATATTTATCCCTCAATTTTACAAGTAATTTGAGTTGGTAAATACTGTCAAAGGCTTTTTTGATATCAATGAATACTGCTACAACTCTGCCACATTTTGTGTTAATAAATGTAAAGATATCAACGGTTAATTTTAATATCGCTGTGAAACAAGTGGTGTTTTCTGAATCCATGCTGAGTATTACTAATGCCTATACCATTACTCACTGAGTCTAATATTCGTTGTTGCAATAGCTTCTAGAATAATTTCGATATAATTGGTAACATTGATATAGGTCTGTAACTAGATTGGTTTAAGATTGATCCTTTACCTTTATAAAAGGGAATTACAGTAGCATGCTCAGCTTACTTGGTATTTCACATTGTACCGGAAACTGTGTAAACCTTAATGCCAACGGGAGAGCAAGGCTACTTATACATTGAGCTAATACATTATAGGGAATCTCGTCCTCTGTACAAAATTTCTTTGGCTTCATTGACTTAAGAGCTGTTTTTACATCACTATCAGTAAAAGGTACAGAGTCATCGTTGACTACTATTGAGTTTTTAAACTCTAACAAATTTACCATTTCATTGGCATTACATACAAATGTTTCAGCAAGTATACTCGCAATTTGAACCTTGTCAGTAATAATATTATCATCAACTTTTAGATGTATATCCTTAGAATGCGTACTATTACCAATGAGAGACCTATGGACCTTCCATATGTTGGCTGAAGTTGAAAAGTTGACTTAATGATTCAAACATGATTCCATTGAGCTGAAAGGCCGAGAGAAACATTTCGACCGGAATCAAAAAGAAAAAGAAAGTTGGAGTTTTGTGTTGAGTTGGTAGGGACGAATACAGTAACTGAGGTCGGGTAGGGTCAGATACCAAAACAGAGAAGATCAAGAAAAAAATAACAGTGAGGATAGAATCGGTCTAATAATTCTTTAGTGAGTACTCCCGCCATTTTCGAATCCCCCTCAATTCTCCTGTGAAGAGTCAACAAAGCAATTACTTGTGAATTTATTCAACTCCAAGTCAGTGTATGCACAAGTGCATTTTACTTGAACATTTAATTGTCGATGCGAACCATCAGGCCTAAAAATTACTTAGTTAATTTAATTCGTGAATTTCACTGGTTCTGGTGCGGAAATTCAAAATGAAGTTTTACCGCGTGCAGCCTTGAACTCAAAATGAATTTTCAAAGTGGCCGCATTCACATCCGGATGGAGGATGAAGAGCGGATAAAGATAGAGTAGGCAAATGATATCGGCCTGTATGTTCGCGAAATGAAGGGGAAGATGATTTTGATTGAAATTTTCATCAATTAAAGCGGACTCAATTAACTTGCACGAAGTGTAGAGCAAATGAAGGAACAAAACAAAACAGAAAAAGTTCCACAATCTTTTTCTCCATTTCGATGGCTCCCTGATGCACCCTGAATTGGGATTTACTTTAATTGGAAGGAAATTAATCCTCGAGAGAAATTGGAGATATTATTATTTAAAATTGAAATTATTCTCCTCCCTCGTCAACATTTTTCTATCTCAATCAAAAACTGGAAGGAGATTCAAGTTCTTCTATCCCACTTGTTCTGGATGAGGTGAATTGTCAATGCTGGGTGGAAATGGATTGGATAGTGAGGTAGTTGGATTGATTGGAGTCTATGAGGACCCACTAACTCAAAATCCGAAGCAGAATTCCCTCATTTCCAAGAGGAGGAAATTCACTCCCTTCTAATTGGCGTTTACTTTGAGGTCCTCTATTATTTTAAATGGAACATGAGGTACAGTTTAATTCCAAATTAATTTCTCTACCTCCAAGCGATGAAGGTATTTGAGGTTGCTCGAGCATCTTTCGAGCATCGAGTATCTTGTACGAGCAATTGGCACAAACTCAAATTAAATTGAAGGAATATTAACTAATCTGCCGAAAATTTTGATTTCAGGCCTTAACGTACACTGCCCACAACTGTTACATTTCATTCCCATTTTAACTTAGAAATTATTATTATTAATATCATTATTAATATGTAAAGGTATACAAAATGATTGTTAATACAATTATGACGGCCTTTGCCGTCCAGGGAGCGATTAATATTAGGTTAGGGGACAAAACACTCTCCACATCACTACTGACACTACTATAATTATAAATCGGCGTGTCAAAACCATAGTTTAGGCCAACTTCTGTACAGTCAGGCTAAAATCCTCAAATTGTTCTTTCACCAATTTTGTCAGTTTTTGAAATTGTAACGACTTACCTCTGCGAGTGTGGATCACTCCACATGAGCCATGTACCACTCAGCCATCTCAGACCTTTGAACACCAAAAACCGCAAAAAACTGTGTCCCTTCTTCTAAAACAAAATTGCGACCGATCACTATTATATTCTTGAGTACTTGGAGCACAAACATTCTGAATCGAACTGTCGAGTATTTAGATTTTCTTGCAAATTATTTTAACACATCCTATTTGTAAAATCGTCTGGAGTCTCATGAAAAGGCTGTTGATGTTATGTACTGTAAAAACGAACGGTGCGAGTTGGCTATTATTAATCATCAGAATTATAATAATTAATGATACCTACTATTTGACCAATGGATGCGTTTCGTCACGCGGTGGGATTATTATACATATCTGTAAAGAGGTACTTAATAATCGACTTCTCATGATGGTAATCTTAGTAAGGAGATGAACAATTTATTAGTCAAGATTTAGATTAAATATACAAACATAATCAACTAAATTGGTTCTGTCATAATCTAAAAGTTAAAATTTTGTTGACACTATGAGCTTTAACGTCCGTGAAGTCTTTTCAATCGTTATTGTGAAATAATAAATTTATAAAAAACCAAGAAAATTGTTCAATATGATTGCACTGAATGTTTGAAACCGGGCTTAATTGTAAAGGGACTTGGCCACCTAATACTATAATACAATACATGACTACAACTCTTATACCACCGTCGATTCATTTCTTGATCTTTCACCCACAGCCACAATTCTTTTACCTCGGATCCAGGCCAACTTGTCAGTACGCTCGTCCGAGTGCAACTGAGCCGCGCCGGGAGTTTCTTTGTAGTTTGAATTTATTGGCGGCAACTGACTTCCACAGTTTGGCGCTAGTGAAATGTCATTTGCTAATCAATCATGGAAATATGGAGATTTATTGAGGTATCACAGGAGTATCACAATGATTTCAAACAACGCTGATCGAAGTTTCCTTGTCCGATTTCACGACATGATTCACTGTTGCTGTTAGGTCATTCTTGGTTTTAGCTTTAACTTTTCGTCTGTGCTCTATAAAAGGGGCAGCTAGCCAAAATAATGATCCAACGACTAGAATAATACCAAGGGCCGTCAGAATAGGTTGAAATTTACCAGTCCCTTTAATCAACATAATCATTAGCATTAATAGTTTTGAAAGATGCATTGTACACCAATCAAAGGCATAATGTCGTCTTCTAAATCTTTATATCGAAAATAAAATTTAAAAAAGTTGTATGTACTCACTTTCAAGTAAAATTCCACATATTGGTGGCCCTGCCAGTTGAAAAATTCCATTAACAAATAATGTGATTCGATGAAGAGCCCAACTTCTCGGAACCAAGTTCGTCGGCAAGTATAACAGGAGTGACGCCTATGTATGTTCCAAAGGCGAGTCCAAAACAAGCACAATAAATAAAGAGAGCTTTGTACGTGTGGAAATTGAAAATTAATGGTGATTTGTAATTGACCTAGTATTTTGACCCCAAACTTGAGAAATTTGTGTTTTTTTGAGAGAGCGAGTGAGGAAAAAATTCGTTTTTCCTAAATATATTTCTTTGAAATTTCAAAAAGTTTTAATTTAATTCTAAGTTCCCTAATAATAAAATTCTCTTAGAAGTGAAAATTTACTTGAATTAAAAATTAAAATTTGTTCGGGCACCAAGTCGAACATCTAGACTTTTTTATTTATAGGTGCACTTTTACTTCATTCGTGATTGTTAAGATGAATTTATGTGACTTATATCGAAGATGTCATCAAATACTAGCTTAAGATTGGGGCAACTTAAGATCAGGGTAACTTAAGATCGATTCAGATACAGTTGAAACAACTCAAAGATGATTCCAGGGCAAAATGAGATTCTCTTAGAAACAGTTGAAACAGCTCAAAGATTATTCAAGGCCAAACTGAGATTCTTTACTAGAACTCAGAGTAACTCGAAATCAGAGTGACTTGAGGTCAGGGTAACTTGAGAAACCAACCTAATTCAACTGCTAGAGTGTTCCAACCGTTTGTTGCACTTTCTTAGCCGCCATCTTTCTCTCCGAAACTGAAACAGGACCTGTCCTGACTTTCTTTGGTACCAAAATTGTCTGGAACCACCAGACACCAGGTACGATCCATGATTTCAGTCAGATTCAAGGGCAAAGTTTGAAGTAGGCTGTATGTTGCATGAAAAAGCTCCATCGCAAAAAACTGTGTCCCTTTATAATAAAACCAAAAAATTAATGTGAAATACAATCAATTTTAAGCTATGATATAGCAAGCTCACTTAGATTGTTGAATTATATCGATACTTCTAAAACAAAATTGCGACCGATCACTATTATATTCTTGAGTACTTGGAGCACAAACATTCTGAATCGAACTGTCGAGTATTTAGATTTTCTTGCAAATTATTTTAACACATCCTATTGGCAAAATCGTCTGGAGTCTCATGAAAAGGCTGTTGATGTTATGTACTGTAAATACGAACGCTGCGCGTTGGCTATGATTAATCATCATAATTATAATAATTGATGATACCTACTATTTGATCAATGGATGCGTTTCGTCACGCGGTGGGATACATATCTGTAAAGAGGTAATAATCGACTTCTCATGATGCCAATCTTAGTAAGGAGATGAACAATTTATTAGTCAAGATTTAGATTAAATATACAAACATAATCAACTAAATTGGTTCTGTCATAATCTAAAAGTTAAAATTTTGTTGACACTATGAGCTTTAAATTAAAGCCTTTAATGTCCGTGAAGTCTCTTCAATCGTTATTTTGAAATAATAAATTTATAAAAAACCAAGAAAATTGTTCAATATGATTGTACTGAATGTTTGAAACCGGGCGTAATTGTAAAGAGACTTGGCCACCTAATACTAAAATACAATACATGACTGATTAATACAACTCTTATACCACGAAGTAGTTGCCCTAAGACAGAATTTTTTGTTGTTTTGAATAAAGATTTACAAAGAAACAGTAATACACGCATGTATATGTCTCTGTACTGTGAAGTATGTGTTGTAAAATTCTAATGGTCGTACCTTATTGAATTGGAAGAAGAGCATCCGACTGCTGTTATTTAGTCTTTGAGTAATTGGGCAACTCGGTGATACTTGGAAGGAAGCGAAGAAAATTCAAATTGGAAGAGAAAGTAGTGGTCTTCCATCAAATTAATAGTTGTATCGTCATCTTCGTGGCGGTAGGGAAATGCGTATACGAATGAGCAGTCTAACTTAATACAATTAAAAAACTGTAGATATTTGTTCAATTATAGTATTGGCAATTATTATTACTATTATTATTACTATTATTATTAAGACATGTATTGTTAGCCTTCTCTTGTCGTCAAATGTGGAATCTCTGATATAATTTAGTTTCAGATCCTCGTCATAATAAATAATTTTGCCTTCAATTTTGTGTTCATCAGCTTTCAGTAGCTATAATAACAGATAAATCAACAGCATTACTACAATAACGTAAACTGTTGACTGATTGTGAAACAGAAAAAAAGTAATATTTACTTTCTTGAACTGATTCCTCATTTTGATCGCCTGTTGCATCAGTGGTTCGAGTTTTCTTGTTTTGATATCCTACATGATAATTAAAGCCAAATGTTAAGAATATTTTATGGCATGTATTAATGAGCAGTTACAATTAAAGTAGTTACACCTTGTGAAAAGTTTACAATTATGGCTTACGGAGAGATCATTTTTCTTTTTTTGGTTTAACTTTAGGAACTCCTCGGTCTTATTCTCTTTGTTTGATTATTTTTAAAGTTGTCCTTCTGGTTTTACATTGGGCACTACTAAATGATGAACCAAATATCTTGTTGATCTCTTCAGTGATTGGCAACCACTTGCTTTGATATTTTCCAAACAAAAAATTATATAGCCTTTATAAATAGGAACAAAAGAAAAGAAATTTCAATTAAAAGATTGATTGTGTAGCAACTCGGACACGAACAAATAAATGTTAATTTGAATATGTGAATTAAAATAAATGTACTTACCTTTACATATCTTGTCAGAACCGTCTTCCAAAGGCTACAATCCTTCTTTGTCCTCATTCTCGTCGCTTTTCATGATGATCTCATCTATTGCCTTGGTAAAAGTTGAAGACGGGACAAAACTTGATTAAAGACTGTGGTCGGACCAGCTTCACTTAAACAAGACATTTGCATTGCAATATCAGTGTCAACTTGTAAGCTTCATGAATTCATCCATGCACTAACTTTCCCTAAAAAACACACACAAACATACAAAATGTACTTTGAGAATTTTTATTTCAGGACATACGTCCTGGCCGTGACACAATCCCACGCTTCTCATTGGGTTTTACTAGAGGTCGTGAATTTTCCTGACTGGATGGTCTGGGCGCTTTCTAATATTTTCTTAAGGGTCCGATAGCAATTTTCATTCTCTTACATTGCTCAAAGTTTACTTGATTTGGAAATTTATACAAATTCAAAAAGGAAATGAATTCTCAACATTACCAGAATTTACAAGAATTTAAATATTCAGTGAATATTTTCTGAATTTGAGGTGGACATTTGTAAATCTGCAATTATTAAAATATTCTCATATTGAGACCATTCCCTTGGGATATCAATTGTGGTTAACTTGTTACAAATTTTAGAAAATTGGGGAAAAGCTACGCGCAAGCCAAGGGTAGTGCGATATGATATTGCAAAGCCGAGATGATTACTTGATTTAATGTGTATAATGAAAGTGTTACCTTATGTATTGTAAGTGTATTTAGATAGTGAACCCCTGAGAGAGTTACGCACAGTACCTATTGACACCTTACTCGTAACACCGTACCTTAAGCGCAAATGTACTTATTACAACGTACGGGAACTTTCTGATGTACAGGTACAGGTACCTCTCATCTACTCAGGTTGTACTTTGTAATTTTGTGTGATTGTGTTCATTGTTCCTATATACTGTAAAAAAGGCTAAATTGTGTGTGAGTGAGAGTATGTACACGGCACTTCAATTTGACTGCCGTATGTATGGATGCTGGATGAGCGCACCTCTACCCCCGCTATTCAAGTATTCAAGTATTCGCGCTACTAATGCTCAATTTGTGAAAATGCACTGCTCACTAAATTTTATGTCACCCTGTAGGCTTGCTTGCTTATAAAGCTAGACAAGGACTACAGCGTGTTTAGTGAAAGTAGAATATATTTGACTTACTTCAAAAAAAAAATTCAAAAATTCAAAAATGGAAATCAAAATTTCAAAAAAAATTCAAAAATCCAACATATACTTGAATGAGAAGGACAGTGCGGCTACCATTTGTATAGTTATCTTATATTGCCCCGGGTTCGAGGGAGAAGATACTTTATACTTATATTATATTTTTTCTACCTACTCGTTCAATTCAATATGCATTACTAATAAATCCTAGCAAGAGATGATAGGAAAGGGAAAGGATGAGGAATGGTTTTCGTACCTTTAGGAATCTCGTGGATAAAAATACCAGCACCCGGAAGGAAAAGGAACTTCAGGTAAGAGCAGAAATCAAAGGATCAGGGTTCCAGGAATCCAAAGCCAGTACCAGATGAAACCCAAGGGTAATTATCCCTCAGATTAATGCAGGAGAGAGAATCAAATAAATCCAGGAGTACGATGCACACAATTTTTGTAATAAAGTTCTCAGGATACTTTATTAATAAGACACCAAATGGGTAAAACAATTGTTCAACACTGGAGTTGTACTAGAGATTCTCACTTAATTCTATTTCCTAAAATAGACGAAGGAGGAATTAATCGTCTCCAAATGGCAGAGCTAGAGTCCTACACGGGATGTGTATAGGAGAGTTCTAGTAATCTGCAGTTAGCAACTGTAGTTAATTTACTAGAGGTGATTTACTCGGCTATGTCCAGAATAATTATCAAGAGGAGGATTCCGTTTAGGAGACAAGTTAATTGTTCAAAAGGTAAAGACAGAATGACCACTTCATCTTGGTGACAAAATAAAGTGGGTGAGTGAGGTGGTCAAGTTAGCCAATCACATCAATTAGCTGAAATGGAACATTCTAGAATGTTCCATTTCATCCTTTAACTCGTGGTGCATAAATTTGGATGAGTAAGAAACGGTAATCTCTTTCTGCATAAATAATTACAAAGGAAAATCATGATCTAAACTAGTGCTAGAATATGACATGGTCACCTATTGTGATAGCATGCGTCTTTTCTCGAGTCACATTCCAGAGTCTCCTATCTAGTTCAACATTCAAATGATGTTCTATTGTCCAACTAGATAGGAGATTCTCATATTGAGTCGAGTAAAGGAATTTTCCTTTACAATTTGCAAATAAAATGCACTTTGAGAATTTTTCGTACATACGTCCTGGCCGTGGCACAGTCCCACGCTTCTCATTGGGTTTTACTAGCGGTCGTGGATTTTCCTGACTGGACGCATTCTTATATTTTCTTAAGGGTCCGATAGCAATTTTCTCTCTCTTACAATGCTCGAAGTTTACTTGATTTGGAAATTTATACAAATTCAAAAAGGAAATGAATTCTAAACATTACCAGAATTTACAAGAAATCTACAATTATTAAACTATTCTCATATTGAGACCATTCCCTTGGGTGGTTTTCAAATTTATAATCCATTTTTTCTGCTTCTCTAAGCTCAACTCTGTCTTTGAAACCGTCTTGAATTATAAAGACCTGAAATTTTGATGGCCAATCTCTAGGATGGTTGACAAAATGCTTGGCCACCATTGTTTGTTTGCAATTTATTCAAAATGTCAACATCTTTTAGCGCACAGCACTATTTTACAAAGATAAAATAATAAAATAATAATCATTAATAAGAGTTAGAGTAAATACCCGAAATACAAGCAATTTGTGAACTGAAGCTAGTTAAAATAATAAATTTACAAACTAAGGGGGATGGTACAAGTTAGAGGGAGAGCTATCTCTATTCTAAAAACAAACAAAAGTTTTTTTACATGATTAAAATTGACATTCAGGTCAATTATGTCATTACCAGAAACCCAGTTCCAAGTAGCAACAGCACGAGAAGAAAAGGAGTTGTGAAACGTTAATACCAAATCATCAGCATCCAAAACATAGTCAATATCAAAAAACTAAATACAAAACCAAATACAAAAAACTGCCAAGTACAGACCCCTGAGGTACACCAGTATCATCATTATACTGCCTAGATAAAAAATTACCCAAATTGACTCTGAAAGTTCTGTCTTTAAGGTAAAAGTTCTGTCTTTAAGGTAAAAGTTCTGTCTTTAAGGTAAAAGTTCTGTCTTTAAGGTAAAAGTTCTGTCTTTAAG
>JAQHQX010000777.1:0-11078 GCA_034694425.1 Arrhopalites sp. Gr-Col-00791 | reverse complement strand
GTCAATCTAGTCATAAATGAAGGCTCCACAACCCGAATTAAACAAACTGTCACATTTCAATTAGAGTTAATTTCAATCACCATAAATTTAGAGTATAAACTTTATACTACACAGTAACTTATTAAGCTTACTAGCTCCTTACTAGAAGTCGGGTCCCCCCCCTTAATATCAGATTCAGTCATTTGTAGGAATTTATCGGTGAAATGTCATAACAAAAGTCAGATTGGCTTGACCAAGGAGTCACGAAAAAATATTCCTACACTCTCTCTCAGGTTGGTCAAAATGACATCGCTGTACGATGTTTTCACTCGGAGAATATCGTTCTAACAGGAAATTCCTATTGAATTTGTCCTAGCTCACTCATGTTTTACAAAAAGGTAAATCAGTAGTAGTTCACGTTTTTAAATCACTAAGCGAAGCTGAAAGTTTCTCCAATAAAAAATTCGCATGAAAGCACTCTTTCATTGATAAATGTACATTACATGCTATACGTGTTACTAGATAGTCGCTCAGATGCGACACCTTTAAACTCTAAGTATATTCAAATCTTTATTTGACATTGCAAGGATGTTCGCAAATCAATTATCAATTTTTCGTAGAATCTTAGTCTTATGATGTTAATTACTTAGCTTTTAACCTAATTAGATTTTTTTGTGATTTCAACCAATGGAACAAGGGGTGAGGTGACGTCATTTCTGGACGATTCATAAGAAACAATGCATAAGTGACTTCTAGCACTTCTAACACTTTACAATAGCACTTTTCCTTGATTCTCCTTGATTAAAGCACTTTTCACCTCCACTTGGGGGTGATCTAGACATTTATGGATTTATGGATTGCTTGCTTCTCTGAGGTGTTCCAAATGTAAATTAAATTAAATATAAATACACCATTAGCATCAAAATTCATAATAACAACATTGGTAAAGAAAACCTCGTGATACATCACAAATACACGAATAAGAGTCTTTCATTCAGTTTGCTACTTGATACTATATCGTACAATCGGGAACAAAGTGGGAAAATAAATTATAAACTTATACAGATGTTGAGAAGCTGAAAATACTGGTTTAACAAGGGTTGACTTACACCCCCAAACTGTTATAATTTTGCTTTGATATGCTGTATACTTCAAGTCGAATATCTTTTCCTGGAAAAGAACTAGTTCTTGCCTTTCAGGAATCGGTAGCATTACACAAGTCACAATTGACCAAGCCGGATGGGTCACAGTGCATACATTTTAATGCGACAAATTCTGTTGTAAAATGATTGCGATGAACGGATTTTTTGGAGCCGTTGCAAACTGGACACGGAAGCATTCGATAGCCTCCGCACTGTTCACATGTTGACAGGACTGATAAACTCTGAAATAAGATTACAAGAAAAAGTATTAACATACAGCACCTGGTTTTTTTCATTCACGGTTTATACCAATAACATACGCAAGCACATGGTAAACACTCACAAATATGAATGAGAAAATTCCAGGCAGGTTAACCAAAAATAAAGATTCAGTGAATCAGATATTGTCTTGTTTCAAGTGGGACACAGTTTTTGTGAATTTCAACTGGATAAGACAGTGTAACCTTTTCTGATTTTGTTTTTAACATCTTGGCTTACCTGAGCCGGAAATTTAAACTCAAAATGTCATGCAAACGTCACCAGTATACTTTTAGCGAAAGTTTGACCTGACATTTGGATTTTTACAAGATCAAATCATATATTAATTTACTATATGTATTACCATTGTCGATTCACCCAAGTAGGTATTCCAAATATGTTCGGATGAACTATGGAAATAAATTTTCATTGCTTTGAAATTCCCGTGCCTACTCCAAACCAACAATGTTTTTCCAATGATTCTTAGTACTTAGGTCCTCAACATGAAATAAGAGTTGTTTAGAAGAATAAAGTTTAGTCCGTAATCTCATTCCTTCTAGCCAACTCTAGGTATATGACACTAAGGCTACTCTGAAATAGCTGAACAAGATTAGCATCTTGATTAGCATTCCACATCAAAAGTCATCCTTAGTGAAATACCAGGTCACGAGAGTTTACACCTGATCCAATAATGGACAATGGAATTCGACCTTAAACGCTACATCCCGTACATTTCTTGCAGAATTTCAGAACAAAAAGTACTTGCCACAAATTGTATTTAGGTCCAACTTATTTCGGTAGTCATTCTAAAATTCTACAGGTCAGAAAATTTTCCTCGCTTGTGACGAGTGTAACGTGTCCACATACACTCCTGGTGTAATCAAACTCAACACAAAGAAATCAGTACGGTTCTTGTTAAGTGGGGTTGATATTTGGTGACCACCAGAGGTCAAAGGTGACAATCCCCAGAAAAGTGCCCGTACAAACCTTGTTCAGGAAGCTCTGTGGCAAATTTTATGTCAATCGAACAGAAAGTGTAATCCCTATATAAACCATGCGATGTCCTTGGTCACCTGTGTGAATTTTAAATTGTCATTGTTGCTTAGTATTATTTTGCATGAACGAAAAGTGAACATCTCAAATGAGATTTTTCTCCTGGGAAAATTGAGAGTTAACGAAAGAGACAATGCTCCTATTGCTGGTATGGCTAAGCAAAAATTGTTTACATAAATATGTATAGGTTTATAATATTGATGGGTAAAAGAGGCGATCAAGCGCCGAGTTGACTAATTTGTATGCATTTGCTTACCTTCGCAATCCTAATGTTAATCTAGTGTTAAAAATTAAAAAAAATAACTGAAAGTGAGATGCCACAAATTAATGCATAAATTGTGTAGAACAAAAGACGCACAATACTTTAACTATATATATATAGTTACTATAAAACTTATATTATAGTTTCACAAGCAGACACTTAAGAACCGCAGGAACATACCTGAGTAAGATCTTATTCGTCTGCCGTGTACTTTTTTCTAGGTCAAGTAGTTATGAACTCAATGGCATGACCTACTTTTGACATTATGTGGAACGACGCCACATGAACGTTCACTTAAACTAGTCATCAGCACAATCATCCCCAACACATCATATTGGCTTTCAGCTCCTTGAGCCTCAGCATCCGATTGATACACGACAGTGTTTTCTATGATACGAGACTCAATTCATTTCATACATAAAGACAGACTTCGGCTTTATCAGGTGGAAGTGGAAGTGAAGCAAACATTTAGAATGTAATTTCGTTCACTAATTCCTCATGGAATGGGGACTCTATGCTACAAAATGTTGAACTTCAGCCGGCACCTCAGTGCGTCATGAGCTCATGCTAAACCAATTGTCCATGTATAAAAAGTAGAAGGGTTCAACGGCCCGCACCATGCTGCTTTACATTTTATATTTGTCTCCTCGATGTTATTTGTACGATGCAACTCAAGAACAGGTATACAAAAGCTGCTATTGAAAAATGCATTCACTTTGAAAAGACATATCATGGAAGGATTGTTTTTTTAAATAGCATGTCTCTTGTTTTCTATTGATTCTTCCGAGCAGCTTTGTTAGCTGTTGGTAGCATTGGTAAGGGCCAAACTTTATTTACTGTAATGAGATCACAAAAATTGTCAACAAAAAATTTTCTTTATGTGGAATGCCAGTTGAAAGTGTGACATGGCATTCAGACGTACAAATGCATTATCGGTTTTTGTTTAACTCGAGATGTCACATTTGCTTATGCGTCATAAGTTATGACAATGCTCCGTCTGTGTGCTATTTTTTCCTGTAGATTAAAATTGTGCTAGAGCGAGTCATTACAATTTAATCTTCGACGATAATTTGTCGTATGGACCACATCTATGCTATTGTAGCATTTGGTAGTAGTCTACGAGGAAAATTCTCACTATTCTGTAATTTATCAATTATTTTACTAAGTGTATTACGACTTATGTATTTTGTAATCATCCTTTGTTTAGTATTATTACTATTAATCGATATTACATTATTAGGTTACAGTAGGTACATTACATGTACATAATGTACAGTACATTGTACATTGCAATTAAAGTTAATTGCGATCACCATGGATTGTAGTTCTACAAGAAACTACAATCATAGTTATGACGCATAAGCAAATGTGACATCTCGAGTTAAATCGATAATGCATTTGTACGTCTGAATGCCATGTCACACTTTCAACTAGCATTCCACATAAAGAAAATTTTTTGTGGACGACAATTTTTGTGATCTCATTGCAGTAAATAAAGTTTGACCCTTACCAATGCTACCAACAGCTAACAAAGCTGCTCGGAAGAATCAATAGAAAACAAGAGACATGCTATTTAAAAAAACAATCCTTCCATGATGTGTCTTTGGAAAGTGAATGCATTTTTCAATAGCAGCTTAGTTTGTATACCTGTTCTTGAGTTGCATCGTACAAATAACATAAAGGAGACAAATATAAAGCAGCATGGTGCGGGCCGTTGAACTCTTCTACTTTTTATACATAGACAATTGGTTTAGCATGAGCTCATGACGCACTGAGATGCCGGCTGAAGTTCAACATTTTGTAGCCTAGAGTCCCATTCCATGAGGAATTAGTGAACGAAATTACATTCTAAATGCTTCCTTCACTTCCACCTGATAAAGCCAAAGTCTTTATGTATGAAATGAATTGAGTCTCGTATCATAGAAAACAGTCTTGTATCAATCGGATGCTGAGGCTCAAGGAGCTGAAAGCCAATATGATGTGTTGCGGATGATTGTGCTGATGACTAGTTTAAGTGATTGTTCATGTGGCGTCGTTCCACATAATGCCAAAAGTAGGTCATGCCATTGAGTTCATAACTACTTGGCCTAGAAAAAAGTACACTGCAGACGAATAAGATCTTGCTCTGAGTATGTTCCTGCGGTTCTCAAGTATCTGCTTGTGAAACTATAATATAAGTTTTATAGTAACTATATATATATAGTTAAAATATTGTGCGTCGTTTGTTCTACACAATTTATGCATTAATTTGTGCCATGTCACTTTCAGTTATTTTTTTAATTTTTAACACTAAGATTAGCCTTTAAGATTGCGAAGGTAAGCAAATGCATACAAATTAGTCGACTCGGCGCTTGATCGCCTCTTTTACCCATCAATATTATAAACCTATTTCATATTTATGTAAACAATTTTCGCTTAGCCATACCAGCAATAGGAGCATTGTCTCGCAATTTTCCCAGGAGAAAAATCTCATTTGAGATGTTCACTCATGCAAAATGTTCATGCAAAATAATACTAAGCAACAATGACAATTTAAAATTCACACCATCCAGACGAAACTTCGCACGGTTTATATAGGGAAAACACTTTCTGTTCGATATGAAATTTGCCACAGAGCTTCCCTAGACCTTTCTGAACAAGGTTTGTACGGGCACTTTTCTGGGGATTGTCTCCTTTGACCTCTGGAGGTCATTAAATATAATTTAACACGAACCGTGCTATTCTTTGTTCGGTTGAGTTTGATTACACCAGGAGTGTATGTGGACACGTTACACTCGTCACAAGCGAGGAAAATTTTCTGACCTGCAGAATTTTAGAATGATTACCGAAATAAGTTGGACCTAAATACAATTTGTGGCAAGTACTTTTTGTTCTGAAATTCTTCAAAAAATGTATGGGATGTAGCATTTAAGGTCGAATTCCATTGTCCATTATTGGATCAGGTGAAAACTCTCGTGACCTGGTATTTCACTAAGGATGACTTTTGATGCTCAATTGATGGAATGCTGATCAAGATGATAATGTTTAGCTATTTCAGATTAGTGTAACATACCTAGAGTTGGCTAGAAAGAATGAGATTATGAACTAAAACTTTATTCTTCTAAACAACTCTTATTTCATGTTGAGGACCTAGGTACTAAGAATCATTAGAAAAACATTGTTGGTTTGGAGTAGGCACGGGAATTTCAAAGCGTGAAAAATTTCCATAGTTCGTCAGAACATATTTGGAATACCTACTTGAGTGAATCGACAATGGTAATACATATGGTAAATTACCATATGGTTTGACGTAAATCTTGTAAAAATCCAAATTTCAGGTCAAAATTTCGCTAAAAGTGTACTGGTGACGTTTGCATGACATTTTGAGTTTAAATTTCCGGCTCAGGTAAGCCAAGATGTTAGAAAAGGTTACAGTTTTACCCATTTGAAATTCACAAAAACTGTGTCCCACTTGAAACAAGACGATATCTGATTCACGGAATCTTTATTTTTGGTTAACTTGTCTGGAATTTTTTCTTTCATATTTGTGAGTGTTTGCCATGTGCCAAGTTAATTGCGTATTTTATTGGTATAAACCGTGAATGAAAAAAAACAGGTGCTGTATGTTAATACTTTTTCTTGTAATCTTATTTCAGAGTTTATCAGTCCTGTCAACATGTGAACAGTGTGGAGGCTATCGAATGCTTCCATGTCCAGTTTGCAACGGCTCCAAAAAATCCGTCCATCGCAATCATTTTACAACAGAATTTGTCGCATTAAAATGTATGCACTGTGACCCATCCGGTTTGGTCAATTGTGACTTGTGTAATGCTACCGATTCCTAACAGGCAAGAAGTAGTTCTTTTCCAGAAAAAGATATTCGACTTGAAGTATACAGCATATCAAAACAAAATTATAACAGTTTGGGAAACCCTTGTTAAACCAGTATGTTTAGCTTATCAACATCTGTATAAGTTTATAATTTATTTTTATATTCCCACTTTGTTCCCGATTGTACGATATAGTAGCAAGTAGCAAACTCAATGAAAGACTCTTATTCGTGTATTTGTGATGTATCACGAGGTTTTTTTTACCAATGTTGTTATTATGAATTTTGATGCTAATTGTGTATTTATATTTAATTTAATTTACATTTGGAACACCTCAAAGAAACAATCCATAAATGTCTAGATCACCCCCAAGTGGAGGTGAAAAGTGCTTTAATCAAGGAGGATCAAGGAAAAGTGCTATTGTAAAGTGTTAGAAGTGCTAGAAGTAATTTATGCATTGCTTCTTATGAATCGTCCAGAAATGACGTCACCTCACCCCTTGTCCCATTGGTTGAACTTACAAAAAAAATCTAATTAGGCTAAGAGCTAATTAACGTCATAAGGCTAAGATTCTGCGAAAAATTGATAATTGATTTTCGAACATCTTTGCAATGTCAAATAGAGATTTGAATATTTAAAAAATGTTTAAAGGTTCTGAGCTACTCACAGTGATTCGAATGCCCAAAAATAGCGAACGGCCTCAGTTTTTTCGACTTCAAAATTATGAAAAGAATTATTTTTATTGTGACGTGGGCTTCCACTGGGAAGATTGTGGTGAATTATGAAATTTTTCCAAAAATTACTTCTTGTGAAAAAAATTAGTTGAAATTTGTAAATTGCATTGGATCTTATGGGAAAACTGACACATAAATTGAGTGCCAACCGATGCCCCTGTAGATAAAATGTGGACTGAAATTGGCTGCCACAATCCGCCCCCATGTGTTTATTTCGTATTTGAATTCGTCCATTTTCCCATGAAACTCGGAATTTCTTGTAAATGAATCCACATTTGGGGTTGGTAAAACAACTTCAAACATTATTTTCATGATCGAATTTTCATGACATTCAGAACTCTGACCACCTCTTACACGGAATAGGAGACGTTTTTATAAACTTTTGTAAATTGACATTTTTTACCCATTCGTTTTGTTTTGCATTTCGAATCACTGTGCGACTACCTAGTAACACGTAGCATGTAATGTACATTTATCAATGAAAGAGTGCTTTCATGCGAATTTTTTATTGGAGCCCACTCTTAGCTTCGTAGCTTAGTGATTTAAGAATGTGAACTGTTGATTTACCTTTTGTAAAACATGAGTGAGCTAGGACAAATTCAATAGGAATTTCCTGTTAGAACGATATTCTCCGAGTCAAAACATCGTACAGCGATGTCATTTTAACCAACCTGAGAGAGTGTAGAAATATTTTTTCGTGACTCCTGGATCAAGCCAATCTGACTTTTGTTATGACATTTCGCCGATAAATTCCTACAAATGACTGAATCTGATATTGTTTTTCGAAATTTTTCTTTGCATAAAAAGTAATAGAAACAGACATTCAAATAAAGGGTTATCGTAAAATTTAACTAGCCAGTTTTTGTATTAAATAAAATGCCTTCGAAGAGATTTTAAAAGATATTCAGTTTGAGGTTTAGACATTTTTAGTCCGAAAAGCATTAGCATTAGGGATTATTTATAGAAGTTAATCAAATGATGTTCATTGTTTGAGCAATGTGGCAACTAATATTTTGAGCTCATACAAATTTGCATTAATTTGTACTTGGATCTGATTCAAATAATTTGAAAAACGATTTTAGTAGTGAAAGTCCAATACAGTATCTACACTTTTGAACATTGACCTGGCTACTAACGAATTCAATGATCGTGAGATCACTCATGCGACACATTCAAACTGAAATTCGTAATTAAAAAAAGGAATGAAATGTCGGTTGACAGTGTCATGTAATTTATAGTATATTAACAACTTTTATAACATCATTCGGACTGACTACTCACCTCTTCATACAAAACACTGACTACAGGTTTTTAATACGAATTCAAAACACTCATTCATTCATTTGGCTACGGAGCTGCCTGCAGATTGTAATCGTAAGCTAACTCACTTAGAATTGCTTCATTACATGCTTTACATAAAGGCAAATCAACAACACTTTTTGCACTAAATGCCTTTTTAATGGCTTAATGGTAATTCTTAAATATTGTATGATAATTGTAGTAATATCCATACCTTTACGTTTATTTAAATTATTAATTTTTCTGTTCCTTACAAAATAAGTAAGTCATTCGTGAAGCTTAGTATAGCCTTCACGAATGACTTACTTATTTTGTAATGAACAGTAAGCATGTATGTTTCATTATTTGATCCACTTTGAATTGTGAAAACTACGCTTTGATTGTTATTTTGTTTGGTTTTTGAAGTGCTACGATTTCTATTTAAGGTGTTTAAGATCTTTCAAGAGCCTAAATCACTAGTTTTCCATTTTTTGAAATGAGTTTGTAATACATAGGTTTCTCCAGTATGTACGATATGGAAAGATAACTTGAACTACCTTATGTTTAACAATGATAACAATGGCATTCCTCTTTGGCAGTAGTTAATTCACGCATCGAATCTTGTTCATTTAGAATAATCGTCTCGGCAGGATTCAATCCATCTAGTTTGCATGACAGTACGTGACGCTAAACAGATTTCAATTTTTCTTCCAGACGTTAATTCAAATGTGGAATAGGATTTAGGACAAGACAGCAGGGATTACTGCAGTATATTTTGTATAAACTGTAGTTGTATTTGGAAAGAAATTTATGAAAAGTAAGATTAATCTAGTTACTTAGTATGAGATGTGTGTGATATATGAATGATTAGTATCGATATAAGTAGTTTCGTAAACTTTATGTTCTCTGGTCGTCCATAAGTTTAAGATGGGAAATGTTTTGCTCAAATTCAGCAACTTATGTAAAGTTTTTTACTATATGAATGGATCAATAAAATATAAAATAGATGTCACTTTTCATCTCAATTACTGACACCGTCATAGATATTGAAATAATCATTTTAATTACAATGCGAAATTTGGGAGGTTAATCTGAGTTACAATTACGTTCTGCGTAGATGTGAAAAATCATAAGGTGGCATACGTCACGCAAAAATAGGGTGTTTACATGTCACACTTTGCCACATTTTGTACCCCCCCCCTTCGTCACACTTTGTCAAAGGACATACCCCGCAAACAGAAATTTTGCTTTCAAATGAGCGGAAAATTTGCAGAGAGCTTCTTTAGATCTTCCTGAACAATGTTTCCATTGGCACTTCCCGAGTGATTGTCTCCTTTGACCTCCAGGGTCATTGAAGTTGATAACGGATCGAAACCTGATTTACGCCTCAAGTTGGACAGAGTTAATGAATATTCACGAAAGTTACAGGGGTAATTATTATTGACACATCAAACACTCCTATAAGTGGAAATAATTTTGTGTCCTCCAGAGGTCATATATTAATGTTTGATTTGGTTCATTCATTCACAGTTCTGAATGACAAACATTCAGCTTTCATACAACTCACCTCAAATGTGTTGAACAATAAACTCGAAATTTTTTTACAATATTGATTGTTAAAATTTTTCTGAATTCAATAAAAGTGTTCGCTTATTACGACATAATTAATTTTCAACTCTGGTGGTCAATGATTCATCATTATAGGTAAAATATATGCTTTGTAAATAAATATCTAATTCTTAAAATTGCCTTTCAATAAGACTGGAATAGTGAATTATGAATTTTGTTTTTAAGATGTCTTCAGCCTCTGAAATTTTTGATTTGGAAATTTTGTCTTGCTGCAATTCAGAAGATGAATTTAATGTAGATTTCATTGAAATCACATAGAAATATTCCCTCCCCCTGTTCTCCAGCTCATGGTGGCTCTTAAATTTTTTTCTAATTCCTTTCAAAATGTAATTGCTGACACTGTTCAAATGTCAAAATCGTCTGTCTTTCGGATAGTAAAAACAGTTACAAAAGCCTTCGCATCGTTTTGTCGTTTTCGTTCAAATGAAATTGAAGCCCAAATGGTCAAGGATGCATTCCACCAAATTGCTGGTTTCACGGGTAATTTTAATTTTCTCAACAACAGTTATCCTTAATCTACAAAATTCAAATGATTTTAAATGAATTTAGTAATGTGCACTATTCGTTTTAGAGGTAATTAGTGCCATCGCTTGCACACACGTCGAACCCGTACACGAATCCAACAACAGACGATCATATACAAGTGGATAAATGTTTGAAAGTGTCAAAAACCATAGATGACTGTACTCTTACTAATTTTTGATGCCAATCTTGTTTTAGATTCAATGCAGCTCAAATCAAAACCAGGAATACAATCGAACGTGCATTTGGAGTTCTCCAATCCCACCCCTTCTCTAATCATTGATTAAGAATACTTCTCCATAATTTACGCGCACGAATCTTTCAAAATAGGTACGATCTACTTTTATGGGTACCACAAATCAAAACACCTTCAAGAAAGAGTAAATCCGTTGAGTTTTGCCCAGGATTCCGA
>JAQHQX010000776.1:0-11080 GCA_034694425.1 Arrhopalites sp. Gr-Col-00791 | reverse complement strand
AGTTCGTGGCTTTCAATGGGTCTCAATTGGTGTGCCCCTTACAAAGGATGGAGGGTACAATAACTTGCTGCTTAATTGTGTTTTATTGTTGGTCCTCATTCAACATTCCATTTGAGTAGATCAATTTTAATTCGAATGTGATGTCGGAAACCAATTAAATTGATTTGTAGCATTTGCACTTGCCCTTGCATTTTGATTCTCAACTGAATTAACTGGTAAATATTTTAATTAATTGATATGCAGACAATGTACGAGAATAGTCCATTGGATCTCTTGTTAGCTCATTCTGGTATGACAGAAGAGGAAGTGGAGGCAGCTTACAGGGCTGGACTCATTTTGGGTGGTGAAACTGCCCATTGGACAGAGCAGGTTCGTATAGTTTTTTAATTTTCTATTATTTAATGCTCCATCCCTCCTACTGTACCTTGATAATACTCAACACTTTAATTTGACTCGAACTCCAACTACATATGGACTATGTTAACTCAATTAATTGTTTTCAATTAATCCAGTCGGATGACCATGGACTTGAATCGAAAATATGGCCAAGGGCATCTGCTGTAGCTGAAAGGTTGTGGACAAATCCAAAGACAAATTGGAATGAGGCAGTACACAGAATGTTATACAACCGTCTACGCTACACGCAAAGGGGATTGCAACCAGATCGAGCTCAACCTGAATTTTGTTTCCAGAATGAAGGGCTTTGCTATTAATGATTAACTCTGACAGAAACAACAACTTACGATTAGTCGAGGTCATGTGAGGGAATCTAAAATCGGCAATAAAATATTTCAACACTTTGGGACTATGAAAATTGGAAAGGGATAAAATTGAATAAAAATGTGTCTAACAATTGAAAGAAACCCAAATCGAATAGTTGATGTGTTTTATGGGCTTATGCGTTTCATGCTGTCTTGGTTTTTCATTACAATTTTAGTATACAGTTTATCCATGTACGTATAAAATATTTGGAATTAAACTCAACCGGGGTGTACGTTTTGTAGCACCAAAAACACTGAAAAAGGATCTACTTTGATGATTGCTGGAGGCGAGACAAAGGAATCTCCATCAAATTTGTCAACCTAGATTTTTTTCAGGAACGTCTAAGGAAGCTAAAGGCAAAAGGGTTTAAACTCAATCTGACAGCAAATGATTTTGCAAATGTTTCCGGCCAAATCCTTTTGCACATAGATTTATTTCCAATGAGATACGATTAGAAGATTAATTTTACTTGTTCCTACAAAATATGAAATTCAATTTACATTTCTATAGTTTCAAACTCAAACTTAAAGATTTTCTTTTCATTTCCTAAACTTTACACATCGAAAGCTGTAAATTTCAAAACTGAATTAACGAATTTCTCGATTGCTAATTTTTTTAAATTTCACACTAACCATTTTCCAATGTACGAGTTCCTGGGACCATTCTCCGCCCATGGTCGAACAGTATGTACAATTATTTTCTGGCATAAGAATCCGTGTAATTTAAATCAGGAAGAAAAGTCTTCCTGTGTCTGCTCCGCTTGTTAAAACAGCTCAGCATGTGAACACCAAGGACGCTGCTATCGTAATATTCTTTCCCACAATGTTGACATGAAAATTTCGTGTACAAACTTGTCCTCAAAATTTGGACTGGTTCCTCACGACCAAGAGATCTAGATCTTTTGATAAGCTGAACTTCATTCTCTTCTGTCCTGCGGTCCATCCACGATTTGGGATTGTCGCCATGCCTGTCATATCTGTCATAGTCACCAGGTGTTCCTGACCTTGACCAAGGCGATTGCCTTGGGGCTCGAAACTGCTCCGTTAAATAACTTGATGAAGTAGGTGGTCTGTATGATGCTCCATATCTATAGTCATCCAAAGAGGTTGTTGTCTCGTCATAGGGATTACCATATCCACCCAAGTACTTGGTTGATTCTGTAGTCCAATTTAGGGGCGATTTGTTCTCATGATGATGGTGCAAATCAACTGTGTCAAAAAGTGAAGGGATCTTTTCTTTTAATGTAAAGGAAGAACGGAATATTTTGTCTATATCTTCAGCTCCACTTTGATTTGTTAATGTTGAGCTACTCATTCTTTGGAAATTGTGATGCTGACGGTCACTTCGTCTACTAGTAGGATGCCTTCCCCTTTCATAGAAAAGTGAACTGGATGACGGACGTGGGTAATCATAATCATCATTTTGATAGTCTAAACTGTGTCGACGCAAAGATGATGATAGAAACCCTTCATAATCGTCTGTGGTTCTTCCCACTTCTCGGGAAGATAAGGAACGTCGAGAAGAAGGAGCAGTTCTAGCAGTATCCGAATTAAATTTGATTCTTGTTTGTGGTGACCTCGTCGGCATTCTTTGACTTCTACGGTCATCAATAGTTCGAGGTGACCTTTCACTGTTGGAATAATACAATCTGGATGAGTGTCCACTATGTCCATAGTCAATTGAGCGAGTCCTGGGTGTAGTTGACCACTTTGACTCATTTGGATATAATTCATCGTCTTTCTTGAAAGATGATGACAGACTAGTCCTATAGTCATTTAGATGTAAATTTGGCTTTCTTTTGTCCGACCAATAATAGTCCTCTTCAGAAAGACGACTTTGGGCTGAATAGTTGAATCTTTCATCATCTGAAGGAATCTGACAAAATCGTAAGAGTGACGAGGTCAAAATCAATGAAGTAAATAAAATCACGAACATGACCTTAAAGGTTCCTCCTAAAGGATGGAGAATATTGCATTTATTTTAATGACATTTATATCTTTCTCAAGTGCGTGATCTCAAACTTTATGAGATTACGGCAATGGATTCAAGAGATGTAAAAATACAAATATAAATTCTAATTAAAATAAATGCAATATTTTCCTTCTCTTTGGAAGGCTCTTTAAGGAATACAATGACAATGACTCTTTGATTTGCATCCCTTTAGACCCAATTTAAAGTGACCTTTAAATTATTATTACGAGATGGAAATTCGTTTAGAATTTTAAATCTTGTTGAAACAAACTGCAGAATCCAATTACCTTGTACCTGACGTCCTGCTCTACATCTGAGTACTTTTGGCTGTATCTTCTCATAATGATTCCAGTATAAAAGGGGGTTGACCCACAATACAGTCCAAAGCAATTAAATTGTGGAATTAAGAAAAGTCATTGGAAGCACCGGTTGATGGACTTGTAGGATCCGGTGTATTTGTCTGGTTAATGCTAAAAAATGAAAGAAAATAACAGGGTACAAGATATAGGCAATTAAGTTGTAAAAAACATATTAAGAAAATTTCAATCAAGTTTAAACAAGATGGTTTATTGTACCCCACAAGATGTTGGCCTATTTAATTGATGAGTTTGTGAAACGAGGTAAAATGTGAAATTGAATTTTGAAATTTGAACTAGGGACACAACAATTTCAAGTCGAAATAATTAAAATAATGTAAATAGAATTTATCAACGTGAATTTTCACGCCCATGAAGACAGACAAAATTAAAACGAAATAAAACCAAAACAGAAATGTTGCCCTCGTGTAATGGAGCTAAATTAAAGTCCCACAAGAATATTTACACTTGTGACACTACAAATTACAATTAAAGTAATTCCAATCACTTTTTACTTAATTTTTAACTCAGAATGTGAATTTCTAAGTTGAAAATTTTTTTTGAGCTGACTCGCGGGCACAGAGCAGCTCCATAGAGAGTTTGTCTGAATTTGGCAGCCAAGGTCCCAAATTAATAGAAAATCAATTAAGGGGACAGTTCCACGAAATTCAATGTACTTACATCATAGAGTGTAATGTACATTGAATGTACGTCGTGGAACTGTCCCCTAAGTTTTCATTGGATCTAAAAGTCAATTAAATTAATAAATACTCAGTGATACATATAACATATAAAGATGAGCATTCTATTTATTTCTTATTTTATTGTACGTAGTTATTGTCGTTGAAAGTTTTCATCTCATTATGAAATATAAATTCATTTAACCTCCAACTTCATAAACATGATTTTGAAAAGCACTTGGTCAGCTTTTTAATTTTTGGGAAATTTTGTGCAATCATTCCAGACGCATTTTAACCACTTTTGTATTTCTTGATAAAGAGTACAATTAATTAAACAACTAAACCAAAAAAGGTAGGCTTCAGTGTAACTCAAAAATGGGCCAACGAAATTGACCAAATAAAAATTACCATCGTGTAGGTACTCTCTTCCCATTCAGAATTCCCAATGATTCTTAGTATATGACACTAAGGGCCGTCTGAAATAGCTGGGCGTTAGTGTCATATACTAAGAATCATTGAAAATTCTGAATGGGAAGACAGTAGGTCAAGTGACATTTTTAAAAAAAGTTGACGTGCAGTTTTCGAGAAAAAAAATCGCAAAGTTTAAGTTTAATTGGAAAATCTTTGAAAAATTCAAACTTTGGGATTTTTTTTGATCGGGTTAGATTTGACCTAGGAAGCTGAGACTTAGCAGTTAGTCTTCACTAGTATTAGGGTCAATCTTAGAATTTTTTGAAGATTCGTGGTCAACTTTTTGTATTTTTGTTGAGTTCAAACCTTCACAACACTTTCCTTACGGCATCCAACTTTGTCATTCGACGTGTGTTTTTAAAATTTATGAAGTGGTCATTTTTACTTCTTTTATGTACAAACTGATACATTTTGACCTGCTGAGTACGCGGATGTCATTAGAAAAATTTTATGACTTCCCGTTCGGTCACAATTAGGAGGTCTGCATAATGACATGGAGTGACAGGATAATATTTGTGTTCATTTCCACGAAAAATTTGAAGTTCCAAATTGGAACATGGTTCAGAATTGGATTCAATTTAATAAGATTTTTACATTGTGACCAAAACAATGGTCACAGGTCTAGGTCATTGTGAGTCAATAAATCGTATCATTAGTTCAGTTGTGGTCATGCGGTCGGTCTTGTGAACTTATAAACAATTTTAACAATCTTTAGTCAAGGTTTTACTGAACATGAATGAATTTATTGTTTAACGATCAATAAACCAATCTCAACATCATGTAAACGATGAAGTATCATCAGCAGATATTTGATTTGAAGGCCGAGTCAAAGTTCAACCTTCTTTGATCAACAGGCACAGTGAGAAAGAATTAAGCTTAAAACTCTCAATAATTATTGAATTTAATGTTTAAACATCAAATTTTATTAAAAGTCATAAATGTAGCGACATAAAATTATGGCATTAATCTTAAAAATTCTTATACATAATTTTAAAACTTAAAACTCAGTAGAATCCCAAAAATTTCGCCCACAAACACATAACATGAGATTATATCACAACTTAGTACTTGGTAAGAAATATGACGCTACGTGCACTAAATTCTTATTTTGGAGTAGCAAAATCATCCAAATGATGCATATTTTTAAGACTGTCTCTTCTTTCTCTTGGAGGAAATCCGGTTTGTTGGGAAGTCATCGGCTGTGCTGTTAACCCAAAAATATAATTAATTTATTCCATAATAACAAAATGTGTTCCAAACCAGTTTTAATAGTAAATAAATATTAAAAGGTAAATATTACATTTTGGTGGCGATCTTGATGCATTGGGCATGGATATAATTTGTGGTGTGGGAGACGATCCTGGTAATCCTGCAAATAAACCTCCAGGCGGGAAATGATTTGTGTAACTTGGCGATGAAGGAGGAGATATTTTGTCTGCAAATTTGAATTCAATTTCAATGAGTAAATAATCTTGTAATCATATTTGTTTGGGCTTTATTTACGATTAAGAGGAGCTGTTATAAGCTATATGAGATAAATGTTAGACATTAAATCACAACTTAGCTGACCTGGTCTGTTGCTTCCAGATGACTGAAAACCCACGATAAATAAACAGAAAGCAGGAAAAATTATATTATAAATTTTACTCAATTGAAAAAAAAAATAATTAAAATTGATTAATTACCATTCTGAATTTTTTTTCAAAATCAAAAAATGACTTGAATTTCTGCTCTTAATTTGTATTCATTGACAAACGGTTTCGATAGTATTCACGATTTACTTAAATATTCCCTAGCGAGACTCTTGTCAGACCACACAAGTAAATTAATAAATTTTGATCTAAATAACTGAGTTTAAATGGACAGATAATCTTAAGGTCACTACAGTTGATGGCCAATCAACAAGTTTCTTTAGGGGGTTGATCAAGTTTGCTTTTTTTGCTGCTTGCTGCTAACAAGAGCAGTGACATTTATTTGGGACTCATCATCGTTAAACATTCTGCCTAGTGACAGCTTATCTCAGTCATAACAAGAACTATGTATTGAAATACGCTGACTCTTCTAATCAGTCAGAAAAAAAACTATCATCGTACAAACATGAGAACAAACAATGTTAGTTTTTACATCCACACGGTTGCTGTTTGTAGACACATGATAATATTGTTTAATCTTGTTTTTAAAATGCATGTCATTTACAAGCCTCTGTACCAAATCAATGGATGACTTATGTGTAAATATTCATACAATAAAATATCACATTAGTGTAATGCACGTGAATGATAAGTGAACAGTATTTCAAATGTTTCAAAAAAAAACTTTATGGAACATCTTCATTTTAGCATCATAATTTTGTTTGGTGTTTTAGCAGTTCCAAGAAACCAACTTTTTATATTGAAATCACAATAAATGCAAAATGTATTGAAATATTTAATGGATAACGTTTCAACCTACTGAAAACGGATTAAATGAGGAAAAGTAGTTAATTTAAACAATGATAATAAATCCTAACAATACACACTTTCCACTTGAGCCGATCCATCACACTAGATCATGTAAATTTTGAAGTTGATAAATTAAGCGAACGTCAAACTTTTGAAAAAGTCAAATGGAGAATATAATTAAAGGTCATCCATTGATTAGTTAATTATCTCAAAAATAATACACAACAATTCTGACCTACTTGGATTTCATCAAATATTATTGTGCATTCATTATCGTCCTTAAAATGTCATCTACGTTGGGAATTAAATCGCTCCCATACTTTTCAAAATTTTCCATTACTAACAGCGCCGGTTTAAGTGGTCAGCATATGGTACTCAGCCCCCGATGGGAACCCTCAAACTATAGGAGCCCAAAAATTATCAAATTATATATGAAACGATGATTGCCTCCATTATATTGTGCCAGCTACAGGAAATAACTGCTCACATAAAACAATTCAATTAGTGTGTCTTACTTTGCAAAATATTCTTTGTAAACCTATTCGCTCATCTTTGATTAAGCATACAGATGTCAGCATATGTGATTTATTCTTGATTCTTTTTCAAGCTCGTTCTGCATCATTTTTAACGAATAATGACACCTCTCACAGCTGCTACTAACTTCAAGTTTACAGGATAATTAATCTTAATTCTACTAAATTTTTTTCGAAATTCCATCACAAAACTTTGTAGAATCTTTCCAGAAAGGATAAATCGCGGGACTGCGGGAACACAATTCAAATCAATCTGTCCTTTCTGGGGCAGATTCTACAAAGTTTTGTTATGCAATTTCGAAAAAAATTTAGTAGATTTAACCTAAAAATTCAAATAAATTCAAATACTCGCCCCAATTTACGGTCCAAAAAAAAACCTATCCAAAAGCCCCACTTTGGTGGGGTTTATTACGACAGATGCGGATTTTTTTCACATTTTAGTTAGATCTTCTTAAATGTTATTAACACTAACGTAACTAGAGATTCTATTATTGTATTGAAATCAATAAATTTTAATTAGTTTCAATCAATGATTTCTTTTTCGAAAATGTCCTCGTTGTTTATTGAAATCAATCCATCGTGTCACAGAGTAGTCCTTTCCATTTCATACATCCAAATATTGCAGTCTTTTATTATTCTCAACCGAATTTAATTTTTTTCAAAAATGATTCTTTTATATTTTTTGTTCAACATTTTGAAATATTACTCGAATTTTGATTTTTAACACAATTTTTAACACTTAATCAATTATGTCAAATACATATGGCATATGCTGCTAATTTTCACATTTTGGCTGTTGAGAAATCCACTGACTTGGATACTTTCGTCTTTAATCTTCTTTTGAGTTATTTCAATTTGCTATCGTCCTTTAAAATAAGTTTTTGTCAGTTTCTGTTGCTGAACTCCACTATAGCCTGTAGGAAATCAAAATAAAATAAAATATAAATTTCTGCTCATTACTGATTTTCATAAAAACTAATGAGGTTTTCTTACTAAATTAGTAACTTATGAGCTTTCTACTTGTGCCAACATGATTAATGTAATTACCATAAGCATTATTTGATAATCTTCCATTTTCCTCCAGAAAAGCGCGACGTGTACGATATCCTTCCATACTGATTTCAATTCCCAAATTTCCAGACTCAGTCACTGAATCCCTTGTGTAGTTGACATACCTCACAATTCCTTTTCTATTTAGTCGACCATCTTGATCCACATTGATTTTTTCAAGTCGAGCCAAATCCTTCTCAAACTTCCTTTTTGCTTTTTCAACACTGAATTCATGAGCCTCCTTTTTCAGTACTTCACATCCTGCTCGATGTATCCCAGTAAATGGGAATGTAAAAAATTTTGTTTGAAGTGCAGCACTCACTACTAAAACACCAGAAGCTTTCACAACCACACCATTACCTTTTATGAGTCCACCAGTTAAATTAAATTGATTTAGAACAGATTTCACTTCATTTCCTGACATTCCCTTTCCCTTATAAATTGCATTTGCCGTATACTCACTTTCAAAATCATCCATCAGACTAACTAGAGAACAAACGCTTAATGATACCGATGGATTTATATTCAGATTGGCTGATACTGTCATTTCCTTTTCTTTTGTATGAGTCAAAATTCGATTTTCAAAATCTCCAGAATAGTCAGATAGAATAAAATTGTCGTTCATAAACCAAAAATTTACATTAATATTGACACTGTCTGTAATATCTTGGGGTAGAGAATGGGTTAGACTTATTGATTCACTAACCCTTTTGGAATGATAAATCGTTTTGTTCATATCAACATACCCTAAATTTCGTATTTCTTCCATGGACAAAAATTCCAACGATTCTTTGGGCAAATTGTTTGAGTGTAGAAAAAATCCATTCAATTCCAAAGATAAACCTTGTGAATAGGATATGAGTACTTGATAATTAGCATATTGTAAATTCATTTTAGGATCAAATCCTAAAATTTCTATCCAGATTTTTCCAAGATTTAATGATCCTTCAGTTTCACTAGTAGCAAGATTAATAGGACCACCGAGCCAAACTTTGTCTAGTAATACACGACCGATGTATTCAGATGGAGAACCTGATGACACGGCATGTTGTAATGTCAAAGAGTCATGACCACTTTTGAGACTACTACTTGGAACCCATTTTACTGTACAGCCATTAGGGTTTGTCAACAATTGAAATGAAGTGTATGATGCATTATTTATATGGGCAACTCCAATCGCATGTTCAAGACACCCAATTTTTTGAACACCAGAATTTAAAATACGTGCAACAAAATATTCTCCTGGATGTGCAGCTACAAGTGAATGTGTTGAGATGTAATCGTCTGTACTAAAATCCGTCCATTCAAGTGGACATTGAAGTCTCACTTCAGCTGAACATGATGACACAAATAGGATCAAATATTGCAATAATTTCGCGTACATTTTGCGTACTTTTATTGTACAAATTTGAAAATGAGAAATATTTCAAGGAAAACTCAACTGTGGTTTATATCTATTAGTTTGAACTATTTTCAAGCAGGAAGAATAATTTAATGGATTTCTTGTAATATTTAATAACTAATTTCGAATCATATTTACATTGTAAGGAAGAGTTATAAAGCATAAAGCTCAAACGTGGGAGGTACTTTCTTTTGTATTTATTTCCAATTGACAGGATGAAAATCACATAAAAAATATGAAATAATGATTTTATTGTTTGCAAACCACATTAAAAAATATTCAACAAAATATTAGATAAATATAAATACCGACTTTTGTCTCGTTAAAACCATTAAAATACATATCACTCCAGACCAACAGCAGTCTGGCTGAAGTACACAAATAATAAGGCCCGGGCCCTTGCATTAGGTCTCAAAGACGGGGCCTTTTATTCGGGCCCCTGGGTAGCAATTAAAGTGCCCTTTATAAAGAGACCGGGGCCCTAAATACAGTCCCCATTCTTGGAATTTTTGATGATCTTAGTTTTTATTGCCGAGGAGATTGATACTAACCCCAAATATAACAAATTCTTCATAAAATTTGGAACGCTCTTACCGCGGGTTTTTAATGGGTTAATATTTTTGCGGCACTAAATATATCCATGTTGGCACTAAAAATACTCACTTTGGCACTAAAAATACTCACTTTGGCACTATGCTTAATCACTAATAGTAGCGAGCGCAGCGAGCAGTTCAGTTAGAGTATACTCGAAAATACTAACATTTTTAGTGCCACAGTGAGTATTTTTAGGAGAGTTGCTAAAACTTATTCCCCTATCCCCACCGCCTATCTCCACTACCGTAAAACTCCGAGTAAACGGGAAAAATATACGGGCCTACCGCCACCATGTATTTCCACCTATCCCACCACCTATCCCCACGGGGTAGTTGCATTATGCATCTACCATCACCCATCGACCTAAACCTAACTCCCTCGCAGTGTTGCAGTAGTCGCATGGTCGATAGGTTGACAGGTAGGATTAGTGTTTCCGGAGTTCTCTAACCTAGCAGGTAGTGAGGATAGGCGGTGGGGATAGGTTTGAGCAACTCTCATTTTTATTGCCTGCTGAGTGATTTTTTTAGTGCCAAACGGAGTAAAAAAATAGTGCTGCGAAAAATACCACCATTTTTTTGTTTAATTGTTGCTGAGATGGATTTTTAAATTTTTGCAGAAGGATTTTGACGAACGAGTTTATTAGTGCATCGATTGCAGTCGATGCATACAAATCATCAGTGCTGGCAAAAACCCGGGTTTATTTTAAAAACCCAGGGCAAGTGGGTTTTTGGGTATTTGGGTAGTTGGGTATTTCTGATTTTCGGGTACTATTAAAACGCCATCTCTTTATAATAGACTACTATTACTAGTGTTCAAACAA
>JAQHQX010000775.1:0-11086 GCA_034694425.1 Arrhopalites sp. Gr-Col-00791 | reverse complement strand
GCGATACCCAAATATCGTGTAAAAGTATTCCCACAGGTTTGTGCAAAATCTGGACCAAATTATAAGTCTTATCCGATAGGGTCAAAAATCACAAAAATATTTACAAATGTACCATTGAAATAAAGTAGTCGTTCATAAAAATATAAGGTGTGGGAACTGGAATCATGCAAAAAATTTTTAACTAGTTAAGATAGGATGGAGTTTAATGATGCAAAAAGGATCAAATGTGACTTGATTGCCAGTTTTTAATTAAATTGCTAATCTTTGGGCCTGACTTCCTATAAACCGAAGAAACTATCAATTAATTATCATTTTGTGGGATCATTTGTGATTGTGATCAGCCCTGAAGAAGAATACGAGTAGTATTCGAAACCCCGGACTCTTAATAATAAAAATTTCCACTCATTCATATTTTCAGATAAAATGCCTAGTTTATTTAAATGGAGATATTAAATTGGAGAGTAAAATATAAAAGAAGGAATATGGCATTTTAAGCTTAACTGGGTAAGCTCTTTACTAACCCTTTATCAACTACAGTATGCGAAATAGAAGGTAGTCAAAATATTTAGTAAGAGTTAATTGAATTTTATGTTAGCAGCATCCACTTTTAAAAATTTTTGTTTTTTCTTCATCATTTAAATTGATTTTGTCGCCAGTTTCTTTTGCTGCCATTTCAAGTTGATCTGATTTGTGAATTTGTATTTCCTCGACCATGACCATGAAGATGGCATCCACATTCATCGAGTCTTTAGCTGACGTTTCCAAGAATGGAATGCCCAGTTTATGAGCGAATTCTTGAGCAGTTTCAAAGTCGACAGTTTTCTCTTCGATGAGGTCACATTTATTCCCTACGAGTAGTTTGGACACATTTTGACAATTGTTTAATTGAATTTCTTCCAACCAATCTCGAATATTTTCAAAGGATTCCAGATTTGTTGAATCGTAAACTAAAACTATTCCATCAACTCCGCGATAATAACTCGATGTCAGGGTACGAAATCTCTGCAATATCATCATTCACATTTAAATTCATTAAAATTGTGACCTGACAAGAGCCGGACACTCAACGTTCATCCAACCATTGATTTTTAACAATGTCAACTTATATTTTTGAATTGATCATTTATTGTGATTGCACACTTGTTTGAAACTGCTCAACTTAACGTGTTTCATTTGGATTATTACATTTTCTATTGAAAAGTTTCCGTTGGAGTTTTAACAAAATTTTTGTGTAGTTTAAGTGACGGACAGAGTTGAACGATATTTTCGATACTTCTAAAACTTTGTTGTACGGATAATTCTACGTCTTTCGAAAACATCAAAAAATTGTGATTGGAAATAGAACGCAATTTGATGACCTCAAAGTTGCTTGCCTTTGGAACGTTGAAACGTTGAAACTAACATATGTTAGTTTCTACAGTGTGTACAGTAGATCTAATTTTGACCGAGGGGTAAAAATGGAAGGAGGGTAAAATTATAAGATCCAGATCCAGGTCCTGGTATACCTGAATTTTTTTATAGACAGAAGGAAACAATATAATTCATTCGGCATCAAAGTCAAACCAGCGTTGACGGTCGGGCATGTCCATTTTTGATTTCCAATATATTAATATCAAATATATAAAGTTATGAAATCGTTACCCAAACTCGTGATATTATTGTCCAGCCAGGCTGGACCAGCTGTAGTAATAAAAACACATACATACACAGTTTTTTAAGTGTAAAATATTTCTGAAAATAATATACCCCTGACATTGAAAGCATCACAGAATTTAGATAGCGGTATGTTCACAAAGTGATTCTTGAAAGTTCAAAGTTAAAAAGCATTTGTGTGTCAAAAATAATTGATTTGACATCACAATGGCCAAACCAATTAGCATGTAATGGACCAAAATCTAGTGTATGAAAAACAAAGGCATAAATAACTAAAAGTTGACCCTTCATTGAAGTCCATATTTACTTGTTTGAACAAATTACAGTTAAATATTTAATTGAACTCCTTTCTTGTAAATCTCCGAACGGAACGGGACGGGATTTGATCTATCCCGTCCCGTCCCGACGAGATATCTCGAAAAAATTCGTACATATTTATTTATCTGCTAGCGGTGATAAAAATGATCTTAAAATGACCTCATTTAAGAGTTGAAACCATTCAAATGCAATAAGTCAAAAATTATTATCAATAAAAACATCAGAATAGCATTTGAACGCTCTCACTGGATACTTAAATCACAAATTTTATTATGAGATCGTCCAGAAATTACGTCATCTCATCAGTAGAGGGTAGGTAGGGTCTTGGGTTCGTCAATTGTAATCATGGTAACAAATGCAAAATAAGGTTGTAGGGTCTCAATCAAAATAATTTTCTGATGACGTAATTTCAGGATGGTCCCTAATCAAATACTTCATTGACAGCTGGTATTTGGATGCTGTCTGTTATTAATAAGAATCAGTAAAATTCCTCCCATTCGAAAGTTTTATGCTGTATAAAAAAATTGTGAAGAGCTTAATATTTATTCGTCAAAGAAAATTACTCTTTTCTTAGACAAAAAATTACTCGGGACAAGCGTCATCCCGTCCCGTCGGGACGGGACAAGATGGCTACCGGGACGGGATTTGTGCTGTCCCGTCCCGATTCGGAGCTCTACTTTCTTGATAAGTTTTCGTGTCTCCGGTTTTCTTTATTAAGCTTATCGGATAAAGGCTGATTTTGGCCCCAGGTTATTTTAGTCCTTCTTTGTTTAAAATTTTGTTGTTTTCGTGTAATTTAGGGCAAAAAAATACGGGTAATTTGAATATGAACTTCGTTTTGGGCTGGATGCCCTCTGCGGGTACCCAGTTGCCACCGTAACCATATAGGGGGTCAGGCTATGGCTCGACGAATTTTACTCATTTGGAACTCTAAATAAAGCTACTTAGAGGCCAAAATATAAAATCCAGACTCCTTTTGTTTTTTCGTTGCTCATGTAGGGTTTCCAAATCCCTCATTGAGCGAAGTTGGAAAATGAAAATGGTACCTTCCCTAACATTGGTTTGTTCATAGCTTGAATAGGGGTAAGAAACTCCTACAAACACAATGGTGACGTTCATGACCTCACTGATTAAGTGTTTTCAATGCTAATTTCAAATACAGGTTAAGTTTCTATGATTTGGCGTAAGCCACAGGAATGTGTTATGCAATGAAAAGTGTATTATTTGAATGTATAAAGTAATAATGCTGTACGTTACGTAAAAAATTCAACATTTACAAGTTTACGTCCCCCAACTTACTGGAAATTGTATTTATCGGCACAAATACTAAGATATTTTACCTTGAAGATTTTTGAAAGAAAAGTACACAATTAAAAAATAAACGATAAATAAATGAAACAAAGACTCAGTCTGAATCCAATTCAACATCCTCAATATCCGAGCTAAAGTTCTCTTGGGATGTTGACTCCTCAAGTTTCATGTCACTGCATTCATTCTCATCCGAGGTACTAGTCTCGTTCTGTGAATCATCTTCATAGGGATCAGGATATTCAAACGAGTCCATTGCAGATTCGGGTACAGGCTCATCATCATTACGATTTGAATCATGATCAAGAGTTGCTGCGTCTAAGATACTACCAGCTAGGTTAGAGCAACCAATGACATCCTTGTCTTGATACTGAGCATATCCCATGTACCACATGATGGATGCAATGTGAGAACAGCATCCAATTGTTCTAGAACCAGCCTGACAAGAACAATACCATGATACAATGGAATCTGTGCCTTCCTCAGTAGGATCGTACTTGAGGTAGACCTACAAGTACATATTTAAAATTAATAAACTGAAACTAGATACTCTATCAATTAAATAATTAAATCTTAAATAATTAAGTTTGCTTTTGAATTTAAAAAACTTTACCTGATGAGGCCTTGATGAGAACCTTGATTGAAACTTAGAGTAAATCAAGTAGTCATGAGTAGTGTTAACAAAAATTTCAAATCCACCATAGCCGCTTCTCTGAATGTGACGTCTACAATAGTATCTTGCCATTGCCAACTGAAAACTACCCATGGTAATCCATTTCAAGTCCTCCATCGATAACCTGGGAAAATCATGAATTTGAGTGGCAAGACATGAACTCCAGCAACTTCTCTTTGTCTTTAATCGATTCTGTTCGATCATATTCTGCAACTCATTATGATGTGGAAGTCGTGCAAGGGCCCTCTCAGCCTGGATCACATTCGTTTCGGAATTTGGAACAATTAGTGGGCAAAAAGCATTACAGATTGAACATGCTATTCTGAACAAGACATTGAGAATTTTTCCATATGTAATTGGAATTGTGGAGGCAAAGAATTTGAATTTATTTTTGATTCTTCCGTTTACTGCCTCAACTACCCAACGAAGAAAGGTCACTTGCCTAGACTTGTTCCCTTCCAATGTTGTGAAGGCTTTTTGTTTTCGTTTCAATAACTGAGGCATAAGAGCAACGAGCCCCTCCTTGGTACATGCTTCAATACTGTCACGAAACCCTCGATCTAATATGGCAACATCATTAGGTTGTAAAAGAGACATGATTCCCCCATTCTGTTGAGCTAACATCTTTCTCAGAATTCTGGCATCATTATTTTTTCCATCAGCATAGTACAATCCATCAGCTTCTACAATGTAGCCATCAGGTAGGACAACCATCATGGGTTTCAATAAATTCCTATGCTTGTGAAGGCTGTAGGTTTTCTTCTGGTCATTTTGATCAGCCGGTTTCTCAATGTACAGATATGTACCATCCAAAATAAAAACCAAATTATCTGGTTGAGTTCCACACAATTTAATGGCATACGGACTAGAGTGTTCCTTTAAAAATTCCAGCCGAGACAAATGACCGTATCTGCAGGACATTTAAATAGAAAAATCATGTTCAATAAAATCAGAATTAATAATTTCGTCTTCATGGAAGACACTTCAACTTTTCTTCTGTAAAAATATAATTGAGAATAATTGAGAATTAAAGATTTAAAACCCAAAAAATCCATTAAACGTCCTTCAAGTTCATTGATTTTACAGTATACTTTTTTTAATTAACAAACGTCAGGAAATTCAGGAAATTCAAACACAGTAATAGTGAACAAGAAATAAAAACACAACTCAACGAAATAAAATTAGAACTGTATAATTAGAACCACAACGAACTTTTAGAATTCAAAGTATATTAAATAAAAAACAATTAAACGAATCAATTATCACGACACAAACAGTCGGCACCCTGAGACACTGTGAGCAATCGAAGCTAGAACAATAAAAAAACCACGTCTTCACAAGGCAAGCACGAAAACAGGATTGATTCATGCTCTATGAATCACTCTATCATACCTCGTACAATCAGCCAATCAATTTTCCGACCAATAAATTCATTCAATTCATTCAAATTGTTTCGAACCAATCAAAACAGAAAGTGACTCAGAGAAACCAGCTTAGACTCAATCGAATGACGACCAAGACGTCGTTACCTTGTAGACTTGGAGGAACTGCGACAGAGAGGTCGCTACGGGAGTAGACAGAGAGGTCGCTACGGGAGTTGACTTGAAGGAATGGGGACAGAGAGGTCGCTACGGGAGTAGACATGGAGGAATGGGGACAGAGAGGTCGCTACGGGAGTTGACTTGGAGGAATGGGGACAGAGAGGTCGCTACGGGAGTTGACTTGGAGGAAATACGACAGAGAGGTCGCTACGGGAGTAGACTTGGAGGAATGGGGACAGAGAGGTCGCTACGGGAGTAGACTTGGAGGAACTGCGACAGAGAGGTCGCTACGGGAGTTGAAATGGAGGAATGGGGACAGAGAGGTCGCTGAGGTACACGACCAAGTGGATGGAAGAACATGACTACGAATTGTAATGATTTCATGGTATAGTTTCGTCGGAAACTGTTGGATTACCAATGGTAATCAAGTGTTGAAAACAAAAGTATTCTAAAAAATGTCAAAACATGTGACAGTTAAAAGAGAAAAATGTATGGAAGGCATTGCTGCATACGCTTGCGGTTAGTCGCATCGTGTTCGCAATGAAGTGTTCTACAAAACTGTACATTTTCTTTGGTATGCAACTTTGCCTTCCATCGCTTATTAGGGGGCAAAAACAATGTGATATCCGATAAGGTCCTTTGAGTGGACTCAAAATTCCATCACAATTTTTCCCACGCAAGTTTGAAACAAGTGAGACACAGATTCATGGAGCCCTTAATCTACACCTCAATCCTACATTGAGACTAATACTGTGATTGTTCACTTTTGGTCACTTTATAAATTATTAATTTAGAAAACTTCTTCCAAACTTGGAAAGTTTGGAAATTGACTCCAAATTTTTCCTAAAGAGATAGGGACTTGTGTGATAAGTTCCTCGAGAGCTCTTAAGGTACACTTCAATCGTACGTTAAGATTTGCTGTGATTGTTCACTTTTTACCTCTTAAAAAAGTGTGTACCTTAAAATGACAAGATGAACTTAGTATTTCCTGACCTTTGAAATTCTCTCATAATTTTTCCCAAACGAGTAGAAACTTATGTTATACGAATTCTGAGAGCCCTTAAGGTACACTTCAATCCTTCATTGAAACTTGCTGTGATTGTTCACTTTTGAACTTTGAAAAAATTACGTCTTCAAACACAACTAGGCGAACCTGATCTTTGAACGTCTCTCACAATTTTTCCCAGGCGAGTTGAGAGAAGTGAAATACCATCTTGAGGAACCACTAAAGAGCACTTTAAGTCCCCGTTGAGACTTGCTGAGATTGTTGTGTTTTAGTGATTGAAAAAATTATAGTTTCATTCACTCATGTAAGATTACAACCTTTCGATAATTCTCACAATTTTTCCCTGAGTGATAACGACATGTAGATGACATATTTTGAAAGCCCTTGAAGTGCTCTACAAAATAGATGTGAGAACTGGTATGATTTTTGACTTTGAAGGAATCAAAATAATGTATTTAGTTCAGATTCTACAGGTTTGTTTGAATATCTAAGAAAATGTGGGCAAAGCTTAAGCCACGCCCCCATTCTTAACGAGATTTTGTTCTGAGGCAAATATTAAAACCATCAAATTTTCCATCATTGAACTGAAAGAGTTGGAATTCGAAAGTGTTCATCAGATCAAAGTCAGATACATATTAAATAAGTAATCGTTTTAAATAAAAATTATATTGGAAGTTTTGAAAGAACAGGAATAAGATGATTAAGAAGAAAGATTTAATTTTGAATCAGATCGCTCTATATTTACTATCAACTTTCATGATTTTTCCAACAAAGTTTAATGTATCCACTGCGAAAATCAAAATTCTTCAAAATGGACTACCACGATGGATATTTTTTATTTTTTTCGTAAATTCGATTGTCCACACAATATGGATGAATCTTCGTTTATATGAATCTATTGTCCAACGACAATATGTCCAATTTTTTCATTTGGCTTTTCACATTTCCAATGCTTCATCCTACATCGTCCTTGTATTTTGGGCCTTAATCATCTTCTTCAAATATCCTAAAGTGACTGAAGCCATCTTCAACCAACTGAACATTTACGATGAAAGTAAGTCCATTTTCAATTACTTGATTTATTCAAAGCTTTTTGACTGAAAACTTGACTAAAAAACATATGAAAAGTTAATTTAAAACTTAATTCAATCAAATAGAGAATCAGGTAAAGAGGGTCCGATATTCGATTCAGGAATGGTTTATTGTCACAATTCCCTACAATTTACTTATGGGCACCACTCCCATCTACCCTATTCTTTATTTGTACGACCCGACTTCCCTTCAATTTATTCCAACGGCTCTACCTCCATCTTTTCAAACTAAAAAATGGTTGATGATTTTCATGGTTTATGAGACATGGACATTCTTCTACATTCTCTGTATCGCCTACTTCGGATATTATTTAATTGTCTCCTTCATGGAAAATGCAAACAATTCTTTGACCGCATGGATAAGGTTGCTCAAGTAAATAAAGATCATATTTGATATTTAATGACATTTATGAACCCATAATCGGTTATAATAAAAGTAGAAATCGTTCATTTCAATTTTTTTATATTGACTCTGTCTAGATCTGAAAAACGTACAGTGACATGGAAAATGAGACAATATCGATATGCAAGACAATTGGAACTTGAATTTAAACTATTCAATTTAGTTTTCTCCTATCCCATCTTCATACTAAAATTATTGCTCATCTTGGTCTCCTCTTCTTTTGTATTCTTTGGCATTGTCCTCTTTCATACTCACAAACTTCTATCATCGATTTTCATTGTAATTGGATTGGCCAATTCCTGCATATTTATTGTTTTGTTCGATAAGGCTTTTCGATTACCTGACCTCATGGAACAGTTCAAATTAGAGTTTTTAATCTTGTCTCAGAAGATGCGATTGAAGGGTGATCGAGATTACATCAAGAGATGGATCACTTCTGTGGCCAATGTGGGAATCAAAGTAGGAGACTTTCATACTCTCGAGAGAATATCCACACCAGCATTTGTCGACTTTATAACGACACAAGTTACGAGTCTTCTCATCACATTTAATGGATCAATTTTGTTATAACTATTATGAAATTCCTAATGGATTAATTTAGAGGAGTGCCAACCCTGGGCATCGCTTAGTCTGAGCAGAAGTGTTAAGAGCAAAGTTCTCTTATGCGATCGCGATGTCTGTATGTCTGAAACAGAACCCTTTGGGCCTAATTCAGTAATATCTGATTTAGCCTGAACGTTTTAAAATGAACGAATTTTATTCTACTTTTTTAGCAAGGTTGACTTGAAAAATTAGTACTGAATGTTTTGAGGTACTCCAAACATTTATCGAAGTTATTAAAAGATGTTCGAAAAATAAAAATTACTCAAGTAAAATACATTCAGACGTTTTAAAATACTAGTCTACTAAAATTGAACAGTAGATTAGCCTCCATTTGGATTGTCATTTGTGTCTCATTTAAGTTTCAATTAAAACGTTTCTTTGCTGAATTTAGACAAGTTATTCTTGTTTGGACAAGAATATAACGATATTAAGACAATCACAACGTCTGAATAATCTCCAAGTTCAAGTACCAGTAAAATGTATGAAGGAGTTTATTTACATGGAATTTATTAGAAATCATTTGACTCAACAAAACGACGCGTCTCTACTTAAACAAACAATTCAATTGGTATCATCTGACATATGATAATTTTTCATACAACTTATGATTTTTAAATATTGAAAATAATCGAGCCAAAGGGAGAGTTAAATGGAAAATTGTAAGCTGAGGTAAAACCAATTCCTATTTTTTGAGATTAAATTAAAACCTATCTTTAAATTAATTTTCAAAATAAAACGTCACAACTTCACAACGTGATCGTTCCTTCATTCAATTCCTCTGACCTCCAAGATGTCCTTCAATTTCCAGTTATGAATGAAATACATTTCCTCTATGAAAATCCTTTAAAAAATCATTTTTTAAAAATATAGCCATATTTGAGTCAAAAAGCCAGTGAAATGTTAAATTGGCCCTATACATTTGCTAATATTCGGACGTTTTACCTTCAAGGAAAAGGTTATAAAATTCGGTATGTTTAGAAACCACTTTCATTTCGTGACAATTACGAATTTGGTTTAGAAAAAAGAACCCTATCGAATAAGTGTCAAAATTTGACCTGTTCACATTTCGATATAGACCAGGTCAGATGTTTTGCAATTGATATAACACAGTTATAAAAACCAAAAAATAGTTGTTCCCTAATGTCCGTTGTCACCTATTTCGGGTATTTTATATCCCTGGATACGGTTTTTTTTTGAATTTATTCGTTCTATTTTGTATTCCATTGAAATTTTCTTTTAAATTTGAAACAATAACGTACAAAACGATGCCTGTCACAATGGTGTCAGTGAAAAAACGCACCATATGACCTCTTCTGGTGACTCCTTAAATTATAAAAATCAGAGTAATAGACTAGAATATGGTCAACAAAGTTGCCTTTTCGCTTAACTTGTGTAATTGACATGTTGACCATCAGAGGTAATTAAAGTTTTCAAATAACCACAGAGGTCAACGGGTCAAGTATATCTCCGGAAACTACAAATGCCAACTTTGTTCACGATATTTTTGTGTATCGTTATGATTTTTTCAGATTTTTGTGACCTAAAGCATCAATAGGAGAGACCAATATGCAAAGTCAAAAGTGAAGGTCACACGATTATTTCCGGCTGTGAGAATGTTAGAAATGTCTCTGACTATCAACTTTAGATCAAAATGGTATTTGCTGAACAGAGTTCTAAACATTAAACCTGAATGAGAATTTTGAATTTACTTGATGATTTTAGACGTATCTTCAAATTAAGATTTAAATGGGATGGTGACCTTGCACCAAAATTATTTTAAGACAATTTTTTAAACTAACATGGACACCTTAAATTTTTGTTGTAGTCCTTTGGTATGTACAAGGCCACCATATTCTATAGAATTTCATGGGCCAAAATCATAAACTTATTCGATAGTAGCCTTTCAATTTGAATTTAAATTGGGCTTCTTGTTTGAATTTGTGTTACCCAATCATTTTTTTATAAATGGAAAAAGTTTGTCAATACTGAATGAAATTCTTGTTCAATTGAGTTGGGTCAGGGACAGTTATCCAATAAATTCAACAAACCTGAAAATTGCCCCAGAGGAAATTAAACTCCCGTTCAACATGACCCCCACATAGTTACACTCTTTGTAATCAAATTGCAAAGTCACAGAGTCATCCTTTCATTTCATCATGAAGACTGTCCAATGAGAATAAAATGAATTGTTCAATTTTAATCCAAATTTTAATCTTATTTAAAATGACCATCATAAAGTGCCAAAATTTTGAAATGGATTTTAAGCAAGTCGAGACTTACAGATCCAGTGAAGTGAATTTAAATTTTGTGATTTGTGTTGGTGACTTTGATAATGGATCCAAAGTAGATACAAATTATATAATATCCAGAAATCCTTGGTTAAATCAAAATACCCTCAATAATTATTTGATGGCTGTCCAAAATTTCAATGAATGCAATCAAATTTTAAATAATTTTATAAATGTGACTGATGGAAATAAAGTGGCCATT
>JAQHQX010000774.1:0-11089 GCA_034694425.1 Arrhopalites sp. Gr-Col-00791 | reverse complement strand
TCCTCCCTCCTGTAATTTTCTCCAGGCAGATGCATCCATTTCAGTCCCCTTAAATTCTTAATAGTTTCTCCAAAAAAGTTTCTCAGCCAATCTCTTTGCCTCTTATGAAATTATGCTACTTTTTATTTACTTAAATTTGTAATGAGGAGACCACCGAGATGAGACATAAAATTGGAGCATTTAAAAAATATATTTGATTAAATGTAGGAATGAAAATATTTCCAATGAATTATAAATATTTTATACATGTAATTCCAAAACTTGGCACAGAGCTAGACCATCGTTCCAGGGCTTTGGATATAGAATGGTACATATAAGTAGATGGTGGAAATTATAGCTGATGTCGCTTTTAAGCTACCTCCTCCATGTAGGGTGACGTAATTTCTTGACGATGACGATGAACACGAGTAGTGTTCAAAAACTTGGAAATTCTAAATAAATTCCATTCGTTCATGTTAACCAATAAAATGTATTTTTTTACTGTTTATCAGGTAGACTGAACTTGCCTTTTGTTTGCCAAAACAAAACAAAAGAAACTATTTACATTTAATGCCCACTTGCGACGCAAACAATAGAGCACGTAATGTTTAATCTAAAATTGATTGCAAAGTTTTAATCTATCGATGATCCACCCATCTTTAGTCATTACTTTATTTTTCTGACAAGTTCAGTGCGATGAGCAACGTCGTTGCAAATCTCATCTGTTTGAATTGGGCTTTTGGGTATTTTGGGATTTTCAATTTGTCTACAAAAGTCGAATTCCTAAATGAGTCCTTGGCACCAACTTTTATAATTGTCATATTTGCCAGTGACCTTTTCATCTCGGTCATTTTAAATTCTATCAAACAGTCCAGACAAGGTGCCTTTTTACAAATTTTGTCACTTTATAGAACAATCAAATAAAAATCTAATCTCATTGCAAAATTTATTTGATTGAGTACAGACAAATTGAAGAAAACATTCTTCGTTTTTGGAATACTCTTTCAACTGTTGACTTTGGTTATAATTCTCCTCTCTTCATTTGTCACTGACTTTGAACAAAGATTATTATGGACGATTCCCATTGCTGTCGTTATTCATGGTTAACATAAATGTTGTTTAAGCTTTTCAAGACTCTTGTGGCTTTGAATCATGATTTTAATTAAGTTGATTTTACAGAAACCAGTTCAACCCTCCTAACTAAATCAGTTAAACAGTCATCCGAAGAAAAGAATTTAGACAATGGCCGACAATTTTTTGGGTGTCTTTTTTTGGTCATGGGAATCTGGAGTCTGGTGTCATTGGAATTTTGGATACATGCAGTAATTCGAATTGTTCTCATTTTAGTTATATTCGCGTCCGAGTTCTATGGTGAACAAACAATTGGCTCAGGACAAAATCATCAAGAAGTTGACGATTCAAATAGTCCACTTAACGGAGGTTCCGGCAACGATCAAGAGACTTCAGTTTAATTTCTCAATGTCATTAATTATTCAAAATTACAGCACTTACAAGATTGGGGTTTAACAAGGTTCATGTTTATTCAAAATGTATACAATTTGATGTAGAATCATGAGACGAAAAGCAATGTTGAATTTAATGCTCACATTAATGAATCCAGTCAATATCTATTAGTAATTAATAAAATGAGCTGAAAAGTCAGCGGAAAATTACGTCCACATAAATTGTACAGAGCTAAATGAATGAAGATAAATTACCCTGTTTTTATTTTTAAAACTAGAAAGCTGAAATTTTAAATCCTAAGGCTCCGATTCTATTTCTGAAGATGAAAAGGATCAAGGTTTTGAGAAATAATTTCCGAAGGCTAATTATCCATTTCTGACGGTCAAAAGAATTAAAAATACAAAATTAATTTTTGAACTCAAATTTCCCGATTCTGAAGGCTAAAACAATTAATGGTCAAAAAAAATAAAAACTGAAGGCGAAAATCCGAGTTTTGAAGTTCACAAGAGAAATATGCGAAACCCATTGAGTTTTTGGGTTTTTGAGTTCTTCAAAAAACCCCAACTACCGGTACAAGATGTCAAATCGGTGGAGCGTTTGAAAAACTCAAAAACCCAAAACTGAAGAAACTAAAAAAAACCCCAAAAATGAGAAACTCAGTTAAAAAATGTATGATAATTGAAAAGCATAATAGTAGCCAAACAACAACGTTAAAGGATAAAAACATGTAGGTAGCAACATTAAATTCACATTCTGGTTCACATTCTTCTGGTGTAGATTTCATCAAAATGAGGAATAGAAATTGACTTCCTATCTTGACATATTGAGCGAGTACATCCACATTGGAACCATTAAAAGCGTGATTATTTATTTTGTAATAATTGTAAAGTTGAGGATAACTCAATGAGTAGCTCAATCCTGTTAAGCAAAATAAATTGATTTTATTTATTATACTCAAGCATATCGCAATTATAACTTAATTGTTAATTGTTATGTTGGAGACATAAAAGTTTCACCCATCATGATTAAAAATACTTGGTCAGTCATGACTTGTGCTGCTAAGAGTGAGTACAAAACTAATTGTTCCGTGAGTGTCATCAAAAGAATAAATTTTGGAAATGGCAAAAAATTCTTTTTCACGAAACCTACAAGATAACCTAAAAGATTAAAAATTGTGACACTATTACAGAGTTGTTCAAATTGTGATTGAAAGTAAATGTATGTAATTTAAACAGGTTATTTGTTTTGTACGTAATTGATGGACATGCTGTAACAATGTGACTCCAATTAAGATTGCAAATGCTCCAACAAAATTTCCCAATTCAAAATGTATCCAATGTGAAAGAGATTGATGATTATGATCATCGTCAGTAATGGTACTTGTCTCATTTTTGGCAACTTCTATATAAGATGGATAGACAATAAGACTGAACCAAAGTAAAATCTCCATCGAAAGAAGTAAACAAAAAAATAATATTTTTTCCAAATTGATGATCCATTTGTTTATATTTCCCGACCCATCACTTGACAAACCCTGTGTCAAATTTAATGCAAATCCAAATCGAACAAGACCGTACAGATCTATTCAAATAACCAAGATGACAATTAAAAAATATTCAATCAATTTTTTAATCAAAAGTACAATTTGCTTCACATAATTGACGAAACCTTTCGTTATCGTCTACAGACCTTTTAAAATGAATTGTCATTGATTTTGTTCAAGTTTATTTAAGATTTCGATTATTTCAACAGTTTTTCATGTTTTGAGATTTACCGTAAAATGAAGGTAAATAGAGGATTGAAGTCCATTCTGTACTTTTGTACAGAGTCAGAAAAGGAACACGAAGTACACTAAGCTAAATTAAATAGAAACGTTTAAATTTAATGGAATGTTTAAAAAAAATTAGAGTTTGAATTATTTATTTCTATTTTGACTCACAAATACTGGAATTCCTAGAGGAATCAATGCCCTGAATGTCATCCTTGCTCATGACATGAGTGACAAATCGTAAAAATTAGTGATAATTAAAAATCAAATGACAAAGAACAAAAGGAGGATTATATATGAACAAATCATTAGTCAAATGAATAATTATCCACCCTGTCCATTATTATCTTACAAAATGAAAAAACAAAAGGAACTGATAAAGCTTTTATTTTGTACGAGTCACGCTTAATTATTTTATATTAATTTCATTGTTTTAAGTTTATATTTAAACATTTGTCTAGACTTTAAATGTGCATGTCATTTGAATATCAAGAGCAAAGTATAATTGCGATACTGATGACAAATTGTCTGAAACTGATTTAATGTTAATTAAAGGACATAACTGTTGTGTCAACTCAAGCACAAAATAAATAACGGCTAATTGTCGTTTAAACTGCTACTAAATAATTTGTACATTATAAACAAGAAATTATAATAGAAAAAAGGATTTGAACAAGATTAGAATAAACCGTGATGAGGTTTCCAAACTTTTACTTCCTGATCATTTGTTTCATTATAAATAATTATGATATTTGTACTATAAATTCAATATAAGTTCTGTCAAGTACTGTTTCAATAATATATTACTTGGAAAAATATTCATCGCAATAAATTTACTGTTGATTCACCGTGTGGAATAATTGATGATAGATAAAAGAGTAAAAAAAACGATTATTAGAATATAGGAGTCATCCAACATTCGAACTCAAAGAATTGAGTTCACATATTTTCCACGGTCATGATGTCGTATCCCAATAAAATTATGATTAAACTTGTAGAGGAAGACCATCAATTTAGAGACCAAAAATATCACATTTTGTATAATATGTACAATGTAAGGCCAATCCAGAGTTCGAGTTCACGCTAAAAAAACTCGAAAACGACACTTTCGTGCATTATGATTAAGAGTTGGCGTAGCGACCATTTAAAAAATTCGTGTTTTTGTTAAACAAACAAATTACAATTTTCCAAATTCGAAAAATACGTGGAAGAGAACCTTAGAGTATAAAAGAAACTTATTTCTTTTATACTCTAGAAGAGAACCAACATAATTCCTGGCTCAAAAAAATTGAAGCGTTGACGAAAACTGGTTCAGGGAAAAAGAAGCTTCCAACTTTCGGTCACTCAAAGTCCGTGATGTTTCTCGCAGACTCCTACAAAAGACGAAAGTGAGAATGGTTTTGTAACATTTAGATTTTTGACTTTTTAATTACTTTCAGTATGTTTGCTGTATATAATTGAATATTTCTTTGTCAATTTCATATTAGGACCACGTCAAACTTCGATGTCAACCTCAACATCACTGACACACAAACTGAATCTGACATCAGTTTTAGCTCTCCAAACAGTGGTGGTGGTGCCATATGGAATACAGTTGTAAGTAGTAGGGATGATGGCGGTAAAGCATTATAATATCCCATATATTTACTCTTCATTAATTGATGTACAAAATTAATTCTTTCCTCGTAGATAGCTAGAAATAGAAAGAGAAGACGATTGGAAAAAGAAAAAGTTAAAATTGACATCTTCGAAAAAATTATTCTTAATATATTGAAGACGGAGCAGAAGGAAAAGGATGAAGCGACTTTGTTTGCCCTCAGCATCGTGCCGTCATTAAGAAGAATCCAAGCTAAACCTTACATGTTGTCTAAATTAAAAATTAGCATCCTGACGGCGATTATGGAGGCTGAAGCTGTTAATGATGTTACTTACACAGTCAATTTAGTTCAAAATAAATAAGTTATTTATTAGATTATCTGTACTTTATGTTACAATTTCAATCTGTTCCCATTATGGTTTATGTATTTTAAATATGATTAAAGTTACTTTTATCTTGTTACAAGTAATAAAACGCTTCAACTTCAATTTATACTAGCATCATCAGTTGGTGCTTGTCATTTCTATTTTCTATTTAGATGCTACAAGACTTTTCCCTTTCAATTTAAATATCTGTTTATATTGTCATAAAGTTGAGTTAAATTTATGAATGTCTCAAATAATAGGAATTGAATTTCTACGGTAATCATAGACTATAAAGTGAATTGAAAATTCTGCAACATATTCAAAATTTTCAGTTACTTTTTACTTTGCATTTAAATTAATCCATGTAGAATCAATGTGGAAGGGATTTCCGGATTTACACAATTTTTTAAGGTAGACGCAACAATCAAGTCATTAAAAGTCCCTGTAATTAATAATATTTAATTACAAATTCCCTTTTACAATGTTTTGTTAAATGAAATTTGAGAAAATACGATGCTTAATCCCAGATTGCATTGCCTTCTTTGATAACCTCTGAAAGTTGGCCCTAATTCAATGACCCAGATGGCATCGACTTGAAAATAATTCAAGTCATGGAAGAAATGGCTAAAAAACTGCTGCATAATTTAATTTGCGTATATTACTAACCTACTTAACATTTTCAAGTTAGAAACATCTATCGTTTCTTTAGCTAAATCTCTCTTCATGTTCTTGTGAACTTTGAAACAAAGTCATATTTATAACTTCCATTTAGTGTAGTGGAAATAATGTAAAAATAATTTGGGTCATTCTTTCATTTCATTTTTATGGATTTATATATCTTCTTATTGACAAGTTTTCAATAAAATCAACACCCTAATGTTACAATCTTCATTAAAACTCCAATTTACTTTATAATTATCAACAACACAACAGTTAGATTGTAGCATAATTAATTCACATGTACAGATTTAACACATTTGAAAACTATCCAAAAATTCCCATTCCATTCTGAATGGGATATTTTCAAAATGAGAAAATTAACTTTAAATGTAATTTTCTCCGTCCTCATTGTCACCTTGAGTCGCTTCAAATTTGGAAATTTATTCGAAATCCCCATTGTAGGTTCATTATGAATAAGCCAGAAACTGATTAATATGATAGCTACTTTAATTAAATTATATTTATTCTTAGTTTTTGCATGATTCTAAATTCCAAAGATATTTTTGTTTAAAATTGTGTTGATTATTATGATGATAGAACAACCCGGGGGAATTGGATGAATTAAGACTGTCAGACACAACAGCTGAAGCTGTTGATGTAGAAGTACAACAAACTTTGGAATTGCTTAATTGGGCTAATGGTCAACTTGTTTTGGATCCAACTTATCGGGACTTGGTTCTTGTTGTTGGAAATGAAGGAATTGATACAGAAACCATTGCAAAATTTCTTACAGGACACGATCAATCTTTGGAATCGTATTGGGCTGGAGATCGTCACTTGATTCGAGACATGAGCCCTCTACCTCAGTCCCCCTCCCTTGATTTCATCCCTAGACTGTACATTGACTCTGAAACCGACACAGCCTTCTACAACCTACCCTCTTTTCATAATGAAAAGAACAATGATTTCAACAGTGGACAACAAATTGTACAGACAATTTCTCTCAAAAAGGTCATTGACCATGCCCATCGTCTTAAAATTATTTTTGTGGTCAATCATAATTCGATGCGATCTGGAGAAAATGAAGAAGGCTTAAACAATCTTTTGGAATTTGCTACAAATTGGTTGAAAGCTCCAGAAAAATTTCAAAATGGGATCGCTTTGATAGTTACAAAAGTTGAGATTTCTCTGAAAGATTCGAGGGTCATTGAAGGTATTGAAGCTTTCCTTAGAAATGTTATCAATTCTATCAGGTCTCCAGGTCAAAGTCTAAGGAAAGATGATTCCAAGATCCAGGACAATATCAAAATTTATCTTGACTTGCTAAATTCATTTTTGAATAATGAAAATGGTACCAAAAATCAGGATCAAGTTAACAAATCCTCAAACCATGTTTTACCTTTGACCCACATTGGAATTTTGAGGCAACCTCAAGATGAAGGGCTCTTGACTCGTTTCCCTGAAATCCAGTCGATGAAACCTGTACTTCGTCAAATCGTGTTGGAAAATTTGAAATTTCAAAATTTCGAAAAGGAGAATTTCAATTTTTTAAATTTTTTGTCAAATCCTACCATATCCCTATTTAGTCGGGTTGAAAATCAATTAATTAAAAATGTCAAATCGGGATTGGAGAAACTGGAAAGTCATATTAATCAAAGTCAACTCTTTAATGACAGTTTTAATACTGCATTTAGGGTAGAGAATTTGAATGAACAAGTAAGATTTTTGGAAAATTTAACAAAATCTTTACAAGACTCAATTAATTTCAGTGGAGATTTTTTCTATGATTTAAAAACCAAAATTGCTTACTTTGAACAAAAGTTTAATGGAACAAGTGAAGTTGTCGAAGAGAAATGTGAGTTTGTAAAAATTTTGAAGGAGTTGAGTCAAAGCATTTTAGATTTAAATACAGTGCACAGTTTGAAGATCGAAGGGAAACAAGGTCAAGATGATCAAGATGAGTTCAAGTGGAAGGATCGATTTTTGACACATTTGAAAGAATTTTTGAGATTTACCATGGACAGATTACAAGGAAAGACAAGTGAAATGAATTTGATGAGTCTGAAAAAAGAATTTGAAGATGACAAAACGTCTCGTTGGACAAGTCGTGAAACTGGCATGGCTTACTCTGTTCTTGGCATCGGAGGAATTTTAGTTGAAAAAGGAGTTGGTAAAGCAGTCAGACGTTTTCGTGGTGAGAATAGACGACAGGATGAGAGACATTTAGAAGCCTCTGCCAAAAGGAATCCAAGTCGTCAACACGAAACTTCAGTGATCCCGACAACTCCAGCACCACAACCAAAAAATGCTGAGCCGGATCAAAAAAAGCCAAGAAAATATAAGAAAAGCTTATGGAAAGTAGTGAGGCAAAAACTGCGACCAGTTAAAAAAGGTTAAAGATGCTTTATTTGAATTTATTTATTTTTATTTTGTATGAGTTTCCAATGAAATAAATTGAGTGCAGCAACAAAGTCGTGTAAAACTCGTTATAATTAAAATTTTAAAAATGAATCATATTTGGTGTTTACTAATTCAACAGTTGAGTTTTATATCATGGTTTTTATTTACCAACATTTTTTTCTAAGTTCTTGGATTACAACTGCAATATGTTACAATTACCGTAAGGAAGAACGGAGCAAAAACAGCCACTTACAACTTAAGCTTCTATACAAAAATGTTTGACTACATTCGCTACGATAGTCACATAAAACGATAGTCCATCATTTTCCCCACACTTTGGCTATTTCAAGTTTCATTAAAATACAAAACGTAGATTTTAATTGATTTTTAAAATTTGGTCTCGAAAAGGGGTATACGGGGTAACAACAGCCATTATGTACAAGTAGCACGGAAGAGTCTCACACTACATAAAAAAATGCTAGATCTAGTATTTTTTTCATCTGATGAAAATATCAGATACAAGGAACCTCATTCTTACAATTAGAGAGGACTAGATGGCCAGTAGTAACCTATCGTTTTAAAATTCTCTGGAAGATATTTACTTTCATTATAGTACATTAGGCTCCAAAATAGAAATCTGAGGTTCCTGACATTTTTCAAAATTATTCACAAAAAATAAATAACAACCACATGAAATAATAACAACATTCTCTATTCCTAGTATTATTGTAATTTCCTGGAATCGGCGATTCATTATGCAGAGTCATGAAAAATATGTACAAGAGTGTCAAATACACAGGGGAAATTATAGAAATGTGACACATGATTCATGTCATATGATTCATATCATATGTAAGCTAATTATGTCCACTTGTAATAGGATTTTCCGTGTCAGTACAGAACTTTCTAACACTTGAACCAATTGGTGGTTTATTGTCATCAACACTTTTTTGTTTAATGTTATCGCGTTCAGGAGGTTCCCCTGAACGCTTGATCAACTTCAAGTTCATTCTAAATGCCATTTAAGAACCATCCATAAATCGAGTTAAAACTTTGGGAGGGAGAGGGGACCAAAAAAATTATAGTTACATGTCCGAGGTGAACAGGAGACTATAGAGATGCATAAATTTGACAGTAGTTTTCCAGATGTCTATTGATAGATTTTAGATTGAAGGATTCCACTGAAAGTCAAAAACGTCGATTGTTTTCATTCTTCAATTCGACGAACGCCAAAATGAGGCTCATAAAAATTCGATGTCAACAGTTTTTGAAAAGATTTAAATATGGAAATTTTCAAAAGCAATTCCATTTCTGAAGCATTTTTCTTCTCGAAACTTTTATAAAGTAAAAACTGTTTTGAACAGTTTGTGATGTGGCATAAATTTATGTTGTCCCGGAGGAGGAGGGGTACAAAATGAATGAATAGTTTAATACTATTTATGAATAATCCTTTTATTGCAGATTTAAATGAGTCATGAATATTTTAAGGCAGAATAAATCAAACTATATAATATCGTTCCTATTGTAAGTTATAAATTATCCCATAGTTGGATTCCCACTTTTCCAAACTGAATAATAGAAAAAGAAATGCAAACAAGAGCAGAAATAAAATGATTTGACTGTTATCTATTCAGTGTTGCCCGATAACTAAGAAGAACGTCATATACCTTCAAATCCTCACCACAACCACTGATAAGCAATCCAACTGAAAAGAACAAAGCAATTGTGATTACATGACCTCATTCACACCTGTATTGTGCTGACAATAAAAAATCAAGTGTCCGCTTGACTACCCATTTTATTTGACCAGTAAAAAACGGCCAGTCGTCAATTGTCACGTGTCGTCCAACAGGCATCTTCAGTTTGTAAAAAGATTTCAAGAAATGAATCAAATCAAATTCTTTGTGCTTCTGGCAGTCTGCGTTGGCCTAAGTCAAGGTACCTTAAACATATTAAATCATGTTAGTAATACATATTAAGTTGATATTTTGGAAACTCAGGTCTTCAATGTTACGAATGTGAATGGATGAACATGGATGGCTTTATAGATCGAGTCAATTGTCAGAATGCCCCTAATAATACATTGACTGATGGTAAGTTAGATTCTGGTAGAATTATTTTGCTGTTGATTGTTGCAGTAACATTTTCGATACTCATTTATTGATTATAATGATGACAGCTGGAGCTGGCCAGTATACTTACTGTGTCACAGTATATGGAGTTCACACGGATCATCGTGCTGGTCATCGTTTGGTCTCCCGTGATAGTCAAGCTCGTCAGGGCTGTATCAGTGGTTTGCCAGTTGATTTCAGTTCTAGTTTAACTGAAGTCGAGACTTGTTACTGTCAAACTGATGGTTGTAACAAGAAACCGTTTTCTACAGATATGCCAGCAGCAGCAAATTCAAATTTTGCGTTCACTTTTTTCCCGCTGCTGACCATCTTTGCCTCCTTGAAAAATTTGATTTAGAAACAAAATTAATTTATATTTTTGTGTCAATAAATGATGTCTACTTAATACTTTTGAAATGGTTTTGCTTGAATTAACAGCTAATAATGCTTTTACACAATTTTACGATGTAACAATGAACAATGGCATGTCTCGAAAAGAAGAAATAATAAATCTTGATTATCATTACAGATGACAAAGCTTGTTCGTCAATAGAACAATTCTTAATCAAATGATCAATTTAAGCTTGGCATTTTCTCATCTATATTTTAGTTTACAACATCAAATCAAGGGAATAAAAATAACAATGCTCCAGGGATCAAAGCAAGGTAGAGAATGACCCAAGAATTTTGTGCCATGATTATTTGATATAAGTATTTTACGAGCATATATTGACTGGATTCTAGT
>JAQHQX010000773.1:0-11089 GCA_034694425.1 Arrhopalites sp. Gr-Col-00791 | reverse complement strand
CCACTTTGAACGAGCCCCCCACACACCACCAGAGCACAAACCAAAAATTTCAACATCCTCAACTTTTTGATAGAAAAACAGACAAAATTAATTGAAATTAAACTGAATATTTTTTAAAAGTCCTCACACTTATTTATACTAGAAATATTGAGATGGTCAATTGTTCTTAAATCGCATAATATAAAGTTGTCGATTAGATAAATAACTCATGTCAACAAATTACTGTTTCTGGGAAGGTTGCTGACAATTTACATCGCATTTCAGGTCACTTGTTGTAGTTATCGTCTGTCCGTCGGCAGTACTTAAAAATTTTTCCCAGATTCCCACCAACCATCGTTCTAGCTTGTTAGGGAAGCGAAGCTCCCTATTGAAATCGTTTTTTCGTCCGTCTGTCAGTCTGTCCGAACTTTGATCAAAACTCTGAGCGACTAGAAAATTGCTAAAAGCTATTTTTGCTGAGGTTTGACAAGCTTCTAAAAGATAAATCAAACTCGTAAGACGTGGTCGCTTCACCCCGCTAATCTCATTTCGCTCCGAAGTTGGAACTACAGCTCGTACCGTCTTTGGTCTTGGAAAGTGCAGAAATGGGTTTTTGTAATGTGCATAAAGTGTAAGCTTTTTCTAAATCGATCATCTCCCTTTTTTCTCTGTAAATTGTTTCGGTTCGTCACGGATGGTTTGCTCATCGGACAGAAAAACGGACATTTGAATGAAAATTTCAGCTGCTTCGCTTCCCGTCCGCAGAAAAATATTCTGTGGCTGAAAGCGTCCCAAAAAAGTGACGGTTTTAACACTTTTTATCTTTGGGTTTTCCACAGATCCCATATTCAATTGGTTTGTTGGAAAATCGCATTAAATTATCTATAAATAATTCAAGTGGTTCAGTTCCTGGAAATTTATGTTTGATGATAATGAACTTTATTTAGATTAATTTTATTCAAATTCACTCAAGGACTTTATTTTAATTGGCTAATGTGTCAACCTTCATTGTTTGTTGTGACGGAGTTTTTTCATTATTATTTTTAACTTTGCCAATATCAATAACTATTGATTTGAACAAGCATAATTAATTTGAAAATTAATTAAATATTACATGATATCATGCTGCTTAAACGAATACTTGAATTTTTACATAAAAATTATCATTTCATACATCATTCAAGTATCCGTTAAGCGACATGGCATTTGAATTTAACCTTGAATGGATGATGATGAAATCGCAAATAATACTTGAATATTGTAAAAATTGTAATTTTTAGTTTAAAAAAATTAACTATTTTTCAAGCTTTCGATCTTATTTAAAATTATCATCAGGGATCACAATTATTTGTTAGAAGAGGGTTCTGATTTCGAACACTTTGTAGTGATAAGCCTTGTTAAGAATTAATTCTGATTGTACTAGTAGGACATGTTTCATTAAAAATTAAATTTGTTTTGTATAAAGGACATGACCGAATGGGCGTCAAGTCAGCCGACGCGTCGGCTGACTTGACGGGTCAAACGACCCATAACTCCTAATCTGTCGCACTTCAAAATAATTCTTTCAATGTACTTCTGGGGAATGCTTCAAGGAACTTAAGTTTGAATCCTGTAGGGATACATTGAAGTCTGTGACCCCTGGAGCGATTTTTCGAATCGTCGCGACGATTCGAAATTTTTTGGGCAGGCATATTTAACAGGGTGCAAGTAGATCAACTAAGACACACATGTCGCAAAAAAAAAATTTCGAATAGATATAGGGAAGGGGATTAATTTTTACCCATCACACTTGAAAACAATATTTTCACGTTGTCTCTAATTGTAAGTATGGTGGGGAGAAAACATTGCGACATTGAAGGCACAATATATGCAATGGTTTAGGCATCAAATTTATACTCCTTAAAAAATTATGACAAACAAATTTCGTGTACAGACATACAGTCGGACAAACCCAGAAATTCTATAGAGAAAGTTCCACACAGGGAAAATTCTACACATGGAAAGTTCCACACGGGCTCCGGGCGGCGTATTTCCAAACCCTACTTTATTTCGGCACTTTTCTAAGAAAACCTTAGAAACGAAAAAATGATTAGTTCAAGTAGGTTGGATGAGCTTAGAAAAACTGAAAAAAACTGATGGTGCCTCGGTGCGAGTAGTATGTAAGTGCTTTTAGAGTTCTCTAACGACGATCAGTTCGCTCGTTGCCTCAATCAAACAAGACTCCATTAATATAATTTGTCAATCAGACAAACAGATGTGGTTTGGTGAAACTTTCCGGTGTAGAGTCTTCCCTGTGTAGTACTTTCTGTGCAATCTTCCGTGTGTGGAATATTCCGATGTGGAATTCTCGTGTTACTTTTGTTTTTTGCCTTCGTCTCCATCGATCCAATTAGTTGAAGGGTAAAAGGAACAGTCAACACCGGAACCTTAATTGAAGAATATTGAGCTTCGTCGCACAGTGTGACAAAACGAAGTTAGAAGCGAACGGCCTCAATTTTTTTGAATTCAAAATCATGACAAAAATCATTTTTATTCTGACGCGGGCATCAACTGTCGAAATTTTGGTGGATTATGAAATTTTTCCAAAAATTATTTCTTATGAAAAAAATTAGTTGACGTTTGTCAAGTCCATTGGCTCTTATGGCAAAACTGACAAACTGCACAGAAATTGAATGCCAAGCGATGCCAAGCTGGAATTAGTCAAAACTTGTACAGGGGCCCCTTTCGATGAATTTTGCACAAAAATTGGCTGCAACAATCTGCAACCTTGCGTTTATTTTGTATTTGAATTTGTCAATTTTAATTGAAATGAAGAATTCCCAGTGAATAAATGCCGCTTTGGAGCAAAGAACTAAATATCAAAATACTTGCATGTGCTGAAAACGATTGTAGAGGACTCTGGCAACCTCCTACTTAAGGTGGGACATGTCCCCATCAGCTTATTCAAAATGAGAAATTTATACCCGTTCGCTTTTTTATTGAAATTGTCACACTATGCGTCGTTCACCTCAGCCCATATTCACAAATTTCCATCTCTCAGCTGGAATAAAAGGAGTCTTTTATTCAACTTGTGTGTTAAGAAAATCCTCTTGTGTTTTTGTCTTTGTCTTTGGCCTTCGTCTCCATCGATCCAATTAGTTGAAGGGTAAAGGGAACAGTCAACACCAACACCCAATTGATGATTACTGGAGCTTCGTCTTCAGCCCTAAGTCCACAGTCACAAACCTCCAATTTATTCATCTCCATCTCCCAACTGCAACAAAAGAATCTTTTACTTGACCGATTTCAACTTTCAGAATTTTAGAAGCCTTTATAAAAGATACTTTTAGCTACAGAATATCCTTGTTGTTTAATTGACTGGTACATTTTACTGAATTTAAACTCAATCCCAATCACATTGAAAGCAAAGGAGACAAAGTGCAAATAAGAATTTCCTACAAAAAAAGAACTGATTTGACGAGTCTTCATCTGGAAATTCTTATTCAAAACTTGTTTTCAGTTTGCGGATATTTTGTTGTGTTAATTTTTCTGAAAAATATTGGAAGTACCTCCCAGAGACATTTCTACAAAATGATGGACAGGGCAATTGTGTTACTTGTCTTCACCATATTCACAATTGAAGTAGATGCAAATGATGGCATCAAATTGTTAGACCAAAGAGCCATCATCAAATTAAATAAAGTTTTGGGTGACGACAGTCTCTGTTTCCTCTTCGTGCTCTTTGACTCACGAGCGGATATTGGGGATGTTGAGGATGGGCGTCCATTTAAGACAACCCACTCTCTAGTCCTTTACACAACATTCCATGATCATCTAATTGTCGTATTCAAATCAATGGCTAATTTCCGAAAATCTTTTTCGCAGATGAGAAATGTACGATGTCACATCATCATATACCAAAAACCATCTACGCGGGAATGGACAAAAAATAGTCATCTTTATTTCCATCGTAAATCAATGGCGTCCGCCATGCTTCAGATTTATTTTAGACAACGTTTGAAATCCTATGAATTGCTCGTGTCACTGATGGAAAATGGAGGTGGAGATTCTCCAGCAGTATTTAACGTCAACCCAACTGTTCCAAGTATTACGATGAATTTATTTGAAACAAGAATCCTCAAAAAAATGGTAACTTCACTGGTGTCTGCTTTTTCAACTGGTTCCGTGGAAATATTTCCTTCATCAACAAAACGTTTGAATGTCCCCAAAAACCCACTCTGCCACCTGCCGTACGGAATAAGAGTCCACTGATTGGGGGCTGCTTAAGGGAAATTCTGGAATGTCACAGGAACATCACAGACAATGGACGCATCATCAATTGGAAATTTATGCCTGGGACATTAAAAGATGAAGTTGACAACACAACTGCTTTAGTTGGACTACAAAAGGGTTTGATGTTGGGTTCGGAATCACCCGCAACTAGACGACACCCCATTTCATTAACAGTGGCAAGTCTTTTTTTTATTTACTCTGCTTTAAACTGGACCACACTTTTTAGTCCTACTGCTGACCCTCATGTACAGAAATACAATTTGATGTTTTGGCTTCCCAACGGACAAGACCTTTCTAATGTTTTGGCTGGTGCATTCTTGACAGAGAAATGTGTAGTCGGATCAGTCGAGAGCTTCAAGTTCATCACATCAGACAGCGTCCAGACACTACGAGAGTCATTTTCTGTCTATTTGCAACCATTTCAAATCCAAGTCTGGATCATCATTTTCATACAAATATTTGCAACTTCAAGTTTTCTAGCCATTCTTTCAATTTTTTGTAGTAAAGAGATTGGCGGGAAATTGAAATGGAGATTCAAATTGATGTTGAAAATTGTTGGAGAAATGTCATTGTCTGGTGTCAATTCGATTTGGAAGATTTTGATAGAGCAGTCAACTTACGAAGAATTTATTCGGATCTCAGTGAAAGCTTATCGAAAGGTTCATAAGGGGAAATGTTGGATAAAAGTCTTTGGATTTGTTTTTGGGATGTGGCTCCTCATGGGATTTTTTTTAACCAATTGGTATAAATCCATCGTGCAGGGCAACTACATATCTCCATTCCCATTTCGAACCAACTGGACAAGCATCGACCAGTTCAATTGGCCTACAAGTGACTTCGATGTTTACACCATTCAATCCACTTGTCCCGGATTTGAGTTTAGACTCTCAAAGGAATTTACACGATTTGAAGAGATGAGTTTGAATCAACTCACTGATTCATGGCATGTCGGACGACAGCCCAAATCAGAGCTGCAAAACCGATTATTTTTCCAGGCCATTAGCCAGTATGCTAGATGTATTTCTGACAAGTTCACGAGGATTGAACGTGATGATGGAATGAGTGAACCTTTTCACAAGTCACCCTTCGCACGTAGTGCAAACTGCAAGAAATATGTTGATTGGTATCCAGTACTCAGCAAGGTCAAATCTATTTGCATTCAACAGTTGGACGATCCCATTCAAAATCCCATTGAAAATTTATTTCATAGATCTAAGACGCTTTTAATTGTCGAAGCGAAGCATTTCCACACAATTTGGAACACATTCAAAATGGCGATGAGCAGAAACTCAAAATTGAGATTTGCTCATCATGATGGGAATGCCAAAGAAGATTATTTGAAAACAGTTCAATCTTTTGGCTACACTTCCGTTCCCACCTCAACGTTGGAGTTGATGCTTTCTAAACCAGTCGGGAATTTGGTTCCCACAAGAATCAAGATATTGACGACCTCTGGAATTTATAATTATTGGAACAAGTGGCAACAGATTCGAAATCGAGGAGCATCAGTCAACATTCTGAATTTATTAGATTTAACGGAAAATGTGGACGACGTGAGGCCTCTTGGACTTGTGTCGTCGGATATTCACTTGATTTTTGAGTTGTCTGCTCTGGCTGATTCTGTGGCTGCAATTCTTCTGTTCACTGAATTCATCTTTCAGATCCTGTGGAATTGGCAATGTCAGTCGGTATGGGGGTTGGTGAAAAATAAGTGGAATCTCATGGCAGTTCGGATGACCCACATTTGTCTTTGTGGGTGAAATGCCTCCGAGGACAAAAGATCCTCCGTTGACGATAGAGATTTCAATATTTATCAAGTGTTTGTCTATCGTCTTAATTTTAAAAGTTTCTTAAAAACAAAATTTTCACTGCCGATACGGGCCCACCAAATTGGCAAATTTTCTGTCGATTCCAACTAGCAATACAATTTTGCGGACATCTGATTCCGCCCAACACGTTCCTGTTAAAATTTTGTTCGCTAAAGCTTCCAAATCTGAAAAAAATTAGGTTGACAGAGGAGATCACGATGCAAATTATTTTTTATTGTTGTATGTATAATGCAACTATGAAACTGATCAGTGTTCGTGGCAGAAACTGGCAATTGTGAATTGCCACCGAAGATTTGGTCAGAAACTGGCAGAAAGTAAAAATGTAGTCCATTTCCATGAAATCGTATCATGGAGACAGGTATTTACATAAATAAGTTGGAATCGTTTGGAAATTGGTTAAACCGAGGTAGTAGAGTTCTAGAAATTAAGGGCTGCTATTTTTTATTCTGGAATTTTAATTGAATGTACGGGCATCAATGTTCAGTGTTAGACAGGCACTGTTCTAATACGACCTCGGAGTCGTATTAAATACGACTCTGAGGTCGTATTATAATACAACCTAGTCGTATTAAAACAGTGCCTGTCTAGCACTGATGTTATAAGTCGAGGTGTAAATATTGAAACTACCCGTAAATATTTTGAACGTTATGGTCAAAATATTGAAAGTTCGGGGAAATTTTTAAATGAAAAATTTGCATCGCATGATTTATATGCAATTTACACTTTGTATTCGAATGAGCTGAAATACAACAAAGTTTTCCTAAGCATCGCTAAACTAGATTTGTCAGGGAACTTTTCTGAGCATTGTATCATGTGACCTCTTGAAGTCCCTTATAGTGGCAGAATCTCATTTATATCCTACGGAATTGAAACCTTGAATAGAGGGGTCTTCTTAATTCTATCTCCTTCTGATCTCTCACAGTTCGTCTAACTTAATTTTTAATGTGGTTCAAGGTCAACAACCACAGCAAAGTCTCAACGTAGACTTAATGCTTAAAGTACGCATTAAGGGCTCTATCAGAACTTATCACCGCCGCCGCATACTGTGCCCGATCCAAGAAGAAACGATAATTTTGATGAAATCGCAATTTCTCCGATGTCGTCTTTTTAATTTCTGGTCGTCAACTACTATCCAAGGGTCATCTTTTGGCGAAGTACATATTAAAATTTAAAAAAAAATTCCTATTGGCAAACAAATAGAGGCAAGTTTTGAAAATGCATTAGAGTAAATGATGAAACTGTCAAACTCCACAGCAAGTGAATGCGAGCAAATGCCGGGGAGCTGCCAGCATCCGATTGTAGTTAGACCAAACTCTCCTGTAATTCCCCACAACAAAATTGGTTGTGCATATTTGCGCTTTTCCAGGAACTTGAATTTTTAATTTTTAACTCGATTTGAGTGATAATTTGATGATATTGTGGCACTTTCCATATTTATTTCATCTGATTGAAACCATTTTCATTTCTCAACATCTCCAATTGACCCATAATCCTAAATGTGATAATAAAAGTCAATAGCACCATCCTCTCAAAATGTCAAAATTAACATGAGTATCCTTTTTTCTTGAATCGGGAACAGTGTGCGCCGCACACTGTGCGGATGGGCGAAAAAAGCGAAATAGCCAGATAATATGAACTTCATTGTCATAGACAACCAAAATGTCAGAATGATTCATAAAACCTCAATATTTTGATCCGACTCGTGTCAATTACATCGATTTGGGAGAATGTATTTTCAATACTTGTTCATTTTTTCCGGTCCGAAATATTTTGTAAAGGTTTAAATGGTATCGAAAGATGACCAAAGAAGAGTAAATTGACTCACATTTTTTTTAAAAAGAAAATTCATAATCTCCTTTCTACAAAACAACCTGAATATATTTCAGTTAACTCGTTTATCCCGAATATCGTACGGATAAGTGTAGATGATGAAGAAATTGGGAATAGGTTACTATGTATGATGTAAATGATTCAGGAAGTGAGTTGACGCCGAGTGAAAGTCATCGTAAGTTATTTTGATTGGCAATTCAATTTACTCTGTGAAAGTTTATGTCAGTTCAGTTCATGACTCAGTTCCTCGTCATTTTAGTTTTTCATAAATGTGAAACTCTTTAGACTGTTTAGAACATCATTCAGCATTGTCCATCAGAATTTTGGTTATGTATTCAGGGTAGAAAATAACCCGGGTCTGTAGTAACAGACCTGACCCACAAGGGTATTTTGGGTTGTAATTGGCCCGAAAATTTGAAGTTATTTGAATTTCCCCTAATTTTCCCCAATACTCGGGCCAATTTACAACACAAAAATCCAATAAAATCCAATTGTCCTACTGAACAATAATGGACAGGGAAGAGTAATGTGAATTTTGAATTATTCCTGCCATCGTATGAAATTGTGTCTTTACAATGCAAGGTTTCCATGCATTAACAACTTAAATAGTAAATGCAAGCAATAATGACAACTACAAAATCCAGTTTGGGGGCTGTTAATTTTCATGGAAAACAATTTTTAATTTTGTTGTCCAAAATTAGTGATAAATATAATGGTAACAATTTTTCATTTTTATAAACTTAGTATGGTTTGGTTTTGGTGGAACTTTCTGGTGTGGAGTTTTCCGATGTAGAATTCTCGTGTCACCTTTGTTTCTTGCCTTCGTCTCCATCGATCCAATTAGTTGAAGGGTAAAAGAAACAGTCAACACCAAAACCCAATTGATGATTACTGGAGCTTCGACAGCCACAAACCTCCAATTTCATTCATCACCATCTCTCAATTGCAACAAAATAATCTTTTACTTAACTGATTTTAACTTTCATAATTTTAGAAGCCTTTATAAGAGACAAGAGCATCTGTAGCCTGCTACGCAGCCTACGCAATTAGTGTTTTATATTATTTAGTGCTATTTATGGTCAGTGTTGATGTAAAGACGTGAACAATATGTCAGTTAAGGTAATTTAATTCAATGAAGCAACATTGACTCAATAGAAGTTTTTCTTCTCGGAGACATGATGAAGAAATAACTGATTTGAAATTCTGAACTCTGAATCCTAGTGGTATTTTAGTTTCATCAGGAAGTATTTAATTGAGTTCCATCACGGAACATTCATGTATTCCAGCATATTCTAGCAGGTATATTTTGTGGCCGCAAAATAATTAATCGGGCAGCAAAATGTAGATTTAGTAGAAAAAAAGATTGGACAGTGTTTCCGGAATTCTGTAGCCACGCTCGCTTTGCTCGCTACTCAAATCAAACAAGTGTTACTTTTGAACGTTTTTACTTTTGCTGCCCATTTCTATTTTTTGCTACCCGAAACATATTAACCCATTCTAGCATACAAACTTGTGTAATGCTGTATTCGATCCTATTTTTTAATTCAGTTAATTATCAAATAATCTTGAATGTTTAGCTTGAGGCCACTTAAGTCTTTCAGTGATCTCACTATCACTGAATTAGAAGTGTACCAGATAGCGTTATTATAAATAAATTCCGAACCCTTTACTGCTTAATTTGTTCGATTCAAATTTTGAATCAGATTCAATTACAATTAAGAAAGATTTGTGTGAGTTCGAAGATTAATTGCTAACATCTTTGAAACAATCACACCGTTTGATTGACCTGTATCAGTTATCCTTAATTCTAATTGTTTTAGACTGAAAAGTCAAGATCTAAATCTGAATATGGTTTTTTGAATTTATTAAATAAAAACACCTTCAAACACCACAAATTTCTCTAGGGCCTCTGTCCTAAGTCCCTAACCTTAGTATTTAATAGGCAAGGGCAAAAAGAGAACTAAAATTTGTCACCCTATGTTTGAATTTGAATTTTATTGCTATTAGTTTTTTTGCAAAAGAAATTTCAAAAAACAATCAAATTATAGTCTTTCGCATGTCCGTAATATACCCCCACCCGTATACCTCCATACCCTAATCGCTCTAGATACTTTATGCATTGTCATAGAGATTTGGAATTAAGTACTTAATTTCAAATCTCTATGACATGTATTTTTTGCGAACCGTGGCATCCACGGTTTCAAAGGTACCTCCCAGCCACATTTCTACAAAATGGTGGACAGAGTAATCGTGTTGCTGATTTTCTGCATAATGACAATTGAAATAGATGGAAATCCAAATGATGGGATAAAACTGTCAGACCAAAGAGCCATCATACAATTAAATAAGGTTTTGGGTGACGACAGACTCTGTTTCCTCTTCGTGTTCTTTGACTCACGAGCGAATATTGGGGATATTGAAGATGGGCGTCCATTTAAGACAACCCACTCTCTAGTCCTTTACACTTCATTCCATGATCATCTAATTGTCGTATTCAAATCAATGGCTAATTTCCGAAAAGCTTTTTCGCAGATGAGAAATGTACAATGTCACATCATCATATACCAAAAACCATCTACTTGGGAATGGACAAAAAATAATCAGCTTTATCTTCATGGTAAATCAATGGAGATCGTCATGAGTCAGATTTATTTTAGACAACGTTTGAAATCCTATGAATTGATTTTGTCATTGATGGAAAATGAAAGTGAAGATTCTGCAGCAGTATTTAACGTCAACCCAACTGTTCCAAGTATTACGATGAATTTATTTCAAACAAGAATCCTCAAAGAAAATGGTAACTTCACTGGTGTCTGCTTTTTCAACTGGTTCCGTGGAAATATTTCCTTCATTAACAAAACGTTTGAATGTTCCCAAGAACCCACTCGGCCACCAGCGGTATTGAATAAGAGTCCACTAAATGGGGGCTGCTTAAAGGACATTCTGGAATGTCACAGGAACATCACGGACAATGGCCGCATCATCAACTGGCAAATTATGCCTGGGGCATTAGAGGATGAACTTGACTACACAACTGCTTTAGTTGCACTACAGAAGGGTTTCATGTTGGGCTCGGAATCACCCGCAACTAGACGACACCCCATTTCACTGGCATTTGCAAGTCTTTCTTTTATTTTTTCTGCTTTAAACTGGACCACCCTTTATAGTCTTACTGCTGA
>JAQHQX010000772.1:0-11091 GCA_034694425.1 Arrhopalites sp. Gr-Col-00791 | reverse complement strand
CACTTGAATACGTCACGCGTCAAACGAGATGAGTTGAATTAATTAGTTGAGTAATCTGGATAATTTGAATTTGTGTCGAGATGACTCAACGTTTTTTACAACAAAAATAAACCCACAACCATCATCCACACAGGAAGATGGGATTTCGGTGAGTCTTACAAGCTAGAGCTGGTGGAGCTTTAATGGTTTCCATAAATCTTATATGAACTCACCACGTTCATTGCAACCGAATCAGTTGAAACTGGACAAGGAAGGAGGACAATGTAAGATCTCGTCACATTTAACTTGAATATTTTATAAAAAGTCAGTTACATCAATTTACCAGCATTTTCATTTTAAAATCCAATTTTAATCCAATTCTCACTTTAAAGAAAAAATTATCCTACAAGTTGAACAAGGAACCCGTTAGCTTTAGAAAAGTTTTCACCAACATTCAATTTTATATTACCAATTTTAATTTTATTTACAATTTTCACTAGATTTTGAGTTTGGAGAAAACTTGACAAAAAAATGCCATCCAAGATAAATAAAACGATAGGAATAGAGTATCCGTGGACGGATGAGGAGATAAAGCCCTTGGATCCACTTTCTGAAACGACTTTGGACAAAAGAGAACTTGAGACAGACTCACTCAAGTCTGAGTACAAAATGGAAATTGTGTGGAAAAATGTCATCCTCATGGTCTACTTCCATTTGGCGGCCCTTTATGGCCTCTACCTTCTACTCACTTTTCAAACTACAATCTTAAATTTCACTTTTCGTACGAAAAATTCATTCAAGCAAAATTCTAATTCTAATTATTTCAAGTTTACTCTACCGAAATTGAACAACTTTTATTACGTCATAGACTTGGTTTTCGGGATTCTCGGTGGATTTGGGACAACCGCTGGAGCGCATCGATTGTGGGCTCACAAGGCCTATAAAGTGAAAACTCCACTCAAACTCATTTTAATTATTTTGCAAACGTCATGTATTCAGGTACAAATAGACAATCCAGATTAATTTTCTTTCCATCAATTTGCGATGTGTAAATCGAACTCGAATAGTACTTCAATTGCGAATGTCGGAGATCAAATTAATTAAAATGCATCTCATTTGTGGGGGGATTAGAATAGTATTTACGTTTGGTGCAGAGATCATCGAGTACATCACAAGTACACTGAGACCGATGCAGATCCCCATAATGCCAAAAGGGGCTTCTTTTTCGCTCATGTCGGATGGCTCCTCGTCAAAAAACATCCTGACGTCAACATCAAGGGAAAGACCATCGACATGTCTGACCTCACTAGTGACCCCCTCATCATGTTCCAACACAAGTACACTCTAAATTCCTTCATTAATCATTCAATTTGTGTTCAGAAAGAATTCTTAATGAAGGGTAGAATTTGATATTTGATTCAGGTACTACCCCATCTTGTCGCTTATATTGGGTTTTGCATTACCCTCGTGGTTTGGTTGGTTTATTTTGGGTGAAACCTTTTCCATAGCTTACCACGGATCAATGTTCCGCTACATTTTGAGTCTTCATTTCGTTTGGTGTGTGAATAGTTTAGCTCATCTCTATGGATCCCATCCATACGACTCGTAGGTCAAGTTAAATTTTAATTAGTTTTAACAAATAAAATTTCAACTTAAATCATATTCAGTGTTTTTTTCCATTACTTGGAAATTAGGTCTATAAATCCAGCTGAGAACAGTTTTGTGGGATGGTGTGCGTTGGGTGAAGGATGGCACAATTATCATCACACTTTCCCATGGGACTATCGAACATCAGAATTGTCTCCTTCCAAACGTAATTTCACTACAAGACAAATTGATCGATTTGCTCGCATCGGATGGGCTTACGATTTGAAGACTGTACCAAAATCAGTGTTGTTGCAGAGAGTCGCAAGGACAGGAGATGGGACTTACGAGGAACCACCATCAGTCAACAAGGATCAGAAAAAAGGTCATGTTCACTCAGGTCCTTGGGGATGGGGTGATCCAGATACTCCAGTTGAATCGACCAAAATCACTCAAATTTTGTTTCCACAAAAATAAAGAGATAAAAGTACATAATGTTGAGTTTCTCATAATCTCTTTGTTTCTCATTCGAAGTTGAGATTTTCAAATTTCCATCAAAGTTTATGAATGTTTGAATCAGATTGAAAATATTTTAAGTTTAGAATTCAAAGAATTTATTGATGTTGAAATTGTTTTTGAAAAATAAAATTCATCTTTCCGCATTTTAATTGTAATTAATATCGACTACAGACTTTGTTCAATTTGTGGACAACATGTTGATCTTGTCCTTTAAGTGTATGTTTAAATAAACATCAAATTGTCTCAGCGATTCTACGATTATCAAAATAAGTTCATTTGTATCAAGTCATTTAAATTATTTAACATTTTATTCCAAAAGCTTTTAGTAACGTCATTTTCAAGACACTTGAGCCTCAAAATCAAATTCGGAATGACCTCTGTGTATAAATACTCTGTATTCTAATTGTCATTTCATTTTCATTTTCATTTTCATTCTGATTTGTTTTTTAATCAATTTCAATAAATCGAAATTATTTTTAAGAGACTCCTATGCTTCAACATCACCCCAGATTCGAGATTTTCTTTTGACTTGTCCTCATCTCCCATCATTTGTGCGGTGTCGGTGCTAGCTGTAAGTGTTTTTCGAGATCCCTATCCTATTGTTTAGCTTCAAATTGCTTTGATTTTGTTCTCTCTCTGTCTTTTTTTCACTTGATGATTCTATTTGAATTTGGGTTTGAAAATGTAATCTGGTTAAATGTAGTTTGTGTCCACAATTGAAATCAGTCTCAATATTCTAATTTTATGCTTGACAAAAAACCAGAGTAAATTACTCGAGTATTTACAGGACTGTTTGGGATTATTCTTATCGTTATCATTAGTCAATTTTCATCAAGTTAGATAATCTTCTCAGTCAACTGATTCGCTTTTATTTAAATTCTATTGCACTCGAGGTCGCATTGTGTTGGGTCACGTTTAAAATTGGATTATATTTTGAATTCATCGTTTCCATATAGCGAACTACCGGCCAATGGAATGATGATCCTTCCCTTACGAGAAATTAAATATTTTCGACAGTATTCTCAAAGTAAAATTATTTAAACGACAATTTCATTTTGACTCGCAATTTAGTTTGAAGTTAGTTCAAACTTTGAATTCGAATTAAATTCAAATTGTTTAGGCGGGTTCTCTCCTCAATGAGATTCCGTAGTTAAATGTGCAGTGAAAATATTTGTTTCAATTTCAATTGGAATTTGTGTGGACTTGACAAAAGTTGAACTTAAGAATGACCAAGTGACACTCTCACTTGGTCGTAAGGAACTTGAATTGTTTAAATGACAAAGACACAACCCAAATGCAATTTCAATTAAAATGATTCAACCAATATTATAACCTACAATGTTCTGCCCACTTCACAAATAACTCCATCAGGTCACAATTGATATTGTAATGGCCAATTTTGTATCGACTGCGTCTACAAACAAGTTGACGGAAGAGTTAATCGAAGAAAAGCGTAAACTTGAACGAGAAATTAATTGTTTAATTCAAGTGAATAGAAACATCTCCAGTGAAAACTCGATCCTTCAAAATCGAAATCAGAAACTGGAGCTTGAGAATGAAACCCTCAAGGAGGCAAATTCAAAATTGGAGCAGCCTCGTGACCTCATAGACTCTAGGGCCTTTCAACATAATCACAATTTACAAGATAGCAACTTGGATGTTCTTTTGTCCAACAAAAGCCAATCAATAAAGTTGGATTTTAATCGGATCGAAAGTGGTGCCTCTTGTGAAAATTTGACGCATGACGATGAAATGGAGCAGAAAAATTGGAAATGTGGAGAATTAAATAAGGAAAATGAACAATTAAAGACGGTGATAATTAAATTGCTAGAGAACAATTCAGAGTTTAAGGAAAAGAATGAGCAAATGGAAAAAGAAAATTTGATATTGAATTGTAATTTAAATCTACTCAAAACTAAATGTAGAGAATTGGAGGGAGACCGTGAAATCTTGAAAAAAATGGCGGTAAACATAAATTATAAAATTGCTGAATTGGAATCCAAAGGCCAAGTATGGGAACATTCCATGTTGAAATTGTCCCGTCTCAATGACAATTTGGAATTTCAAAATGGGGAATTGCAGCTTCATAATGACCAATTACAAGATTCTGTAGATGATTTGAATTGTGCAGTGAGGAACCTCAGGATAAATTATGAGAAATTGCAGCGAGAAAATGAAAAGTTGCATCCTGGTCAAGATTCACTCAAATTTCTATACAGTCAAGATAACAATTCTAAAGACAAAAATAAAGGGCAAGAGCAAGTGGTGAATGGTGGCAGTGAAAGTGAAAGTGAAATTGAAAGTGATTTCATAAGTTTCATTTCAAATCCCTAAAAATACAATAAGAAAACTTTGTATGAATTTAGAAAACTAAATAAAATTTCGTCCGTTTATTTTTTACTAAATTAAACGATGACTGTTTTTTATTTCATTCTCCACATCCCTTGATGCATTTCTATAATTAAATTGTTATTGATTTAAATCATGTACTTACTTTGATTGTCCTAAGAAACGAAAATAAAATGAACCTTCGAACCACAACTGAAACCTTGCAATATTTACCGGTACTAGGAGGATTTGTCTCTTGGAGAATTCGAAACCTGACTATAAGTAATCATGAGATTCGTTTATTATAAGTAGCGAGCGAAGCGAGCGTGTTGTTAGAGAATATGCGAAAATACTGTCCAGAATTTTCCGTGAGATAAATTTCCATGAGACCAATTTTCCGTGGGTCGAATGATCCTAGAACCATATTTACAGATTCACCACAGATTTAAATCTGGCGCCGTCTCCAAATCTGTGGGCATCTAAATGACAACACAACCTTCTTTAGTGACATCCAGCTGAAACTTGTTGGAGCTTTAAAATCAAGACGAAATTTCATATTTAACAAAAATGCGGCCAACATTTTGAAAAATCGTTTCCTCATTTGATACTTTGAACATTTTTGAAAAAATTTAGTTAATTTAAAAATTTGAAGCCACAAGAAGGTTCGAATCATGTTTAAACTTAAATGAGTGTAAATCAATTCTAAAATGAAAAAAATAATTGGAAACAAGAAGATTAATTCGACGATATAAACAATATTGTGAATATTTGAGTCAGCCAATGAGAGTGGTTGAAAAGAAGCAATTTTCTCATCTTCGTAAACTTGACTTTTAGTTCGATTTTCAGTTTGAGGTAAATTGAAACGAATTTCATTCCAGCGGTTCCACAAATTGAAAATTCCTGAAGAGAGGAGAATCTCCATTTGATAAGAGATTAAATTCCCACCATGTTCGTCCAGTACATCTGTAATGGAGATTCCAACTCTTTCCTTCCCAAAATTGTCTATAGTGTTTCTATTATGAGAAAATTTCATTGAAGTATGTTTTTTCATTTGGATTTTGAATTCATTCCAAATCCCTTCAAACTCCTCTTCTAAAACTATGAGGACCGTTTTAGGTCGATCCAGATAAATCGATATGAGTTCGTGTAATCGGTTCAAACAACTTAATTGTATACTGTTGAAAGCTATGCGATTACGATCACACCTTTGGTGGTACAAATGGTACCAATTTTCAGGACAATCAAAGTTACCAATACTATTTGACTGGCAAATATCAACAGCTTGTTCATCTTTCAAAATCTTCATGTACAATCTCAATCCAAAACGTGTGTCGAGTATTGGATCATTCAAACAAAAGATGGTGGGGCCCATTTGACCGCAGCTGTTCGATCTATTTTGACAAGGCTGATTAGTCTCGACGATGTAAATAGTAAAATTTTCCATTTCCATCGATGCTAAATTGGTCCAGTTGGTTGTGAAAGGATAATTGATCGCGTATTCAGATTTCAATATTCCCCTTGAATAAAAGTCGATTAATCAATTATAATTTCACGCAAAATTTTTTGAAATAACAGTTCGAAAATTATGCTGCCGCTTAAAAAACTAAATTTTCCAAAACATTGAATTTGAAACTTTGAGCCTTACCTGTAGGCATTGGTGATGACCAGCCCCATAATCAACCAGCATCCAAAGCAAGCCTTGTAAATAATCCGCCCACTCAAACGACAACTCTTGTACTTGATGATAATGATTTTATTAGGTTGTTCCAATAAAATCCCATATAGCCAGAGACAAACTGAAACAAATCTAGTGATCTCCTTCAACTTCCTCCATCCTGACCACCTTTCCCCATTCTTCCACTGAACCATCACCAGAATCAAACAAGTCGAAATGGATCCACCGAGTAGCCAACCCCACAAACTCTTTCCAAAAGGACTCGTATAAATCTCCATAGACATGCGGAGTCGATGAACCTCATCACTTGTGATAAACTTAAACCCTTTCGTCCAATAGGTTGGATAAAGTCGATTGTTTGAACAAGTCAAGTCGATGCTTAGATAAAGTTCAATCCGGTGTTTGCCAAATAGTCTCAAATTATTACCAGAATTCCCAGCAACCTTTTGCATATGAATCTGAATGGATGTTCGATTGAGTGGTAAATATAAAAAATTGTATAAGGCCCACGTTCCCTTTAGGGGACGCTGTCTTTGAAATGGTGATCTTGAGTCGCTTTCATAGTAAAATTTATTTTCTACACTATCCACCACCCAAACAACATTTTTACCATTCCCACAGTCATCCTTGTATACCGTCCACATGGTACCAAAACAAGAGGTGACGTCATTGAGACAATTAAAATGTCGCCACATGGTCAGGTTGTCCAACTGAGCTTGTGATAGAGTTGAATAGAAGGGTTGATAATGTCGCTTGATGAGCCACCCGTTACTCAAGAGGAGTGTCAATGCTTTAAGACCACATGTCCAGGTGGTGCCACCGGGAGTGGCAATTAACCCGAAGAGGGGTCGACTAGCTTTTTCATGGTAAAGGCCATCGATATTCTGTTCCAAAAGTGGGTCTAAGTCAGACTTGAGAATAGAAAAATGAAATTTGGGATCAATTGGAGTCATGATGGGTTTGATTACAATGACCGCAATAGGTTTTGGTGCCACTTGGAAGGAATACATTGTTGGTGGTTCATCCAGTATCACAGAATATCTTGATCGTGATCTTTGAGTTGGAGTAACTGCAAAGTCAGATGTGGAATTGGAGATTGATGTTGATGGCAAAATGATGATAATGGCAGAACAAAAGAGATATTTAGAAAGGACTCTGAAACGTACATTGAAAACAAAATTGGTGGCTGAGGTGTCGTTTCTTTGATAGGGCAAGGGGACATTTATGGAAATTGGTGAGGCTGCATCGGTATAATCAAAAATATCGAAACATTTTTCAGTGTAAACAAAACAATTCGAAAGTTCCTTTAAAAGTAACGTTAAATTTAAGTTTGGCTGAATATGTGGTACGAAGTCTGGTGTAGACTTGGTTGTAGTCATTTTGAACTGAATTGAGAATAAGAAAAAGTGAAATGGTACAAGCATGAGGTTACAGCTCATGGCGACAACTGAATGTCTTTGAAACTTTGAAAAAAAGTTTGAATTTGATATTATTGGACTCAATTAAAAATGTTGACCACCAAGTACTAAGTAAACTATATTTCATTCGAATGAACTGAAAAGCTACCAGTTGCAAAACTAAAGATATAATTTGATGAAACACACAAGATAATGTATTAAAGAGAATTAATAGTCGATATGGATCAATGGATCAATTGTATAAGGTCATGTTTTTCCATGTGTCTTTTTGAATCAGCTCCAAGTTCCGTGACGACTGAAGAAAAGCCAACGTTGGTCTTTTTTTCTTAAAAATGAAACGAATCTGCATGTCACACACTGTGATGGATGAATAAAAAAAAACGAATTTTCAGGAAAATATTAAGTTACGAATATTCGAATAAATGCCACTAAAAACTGTTTAATTATTGTCCCCCAACATTTTGGTGACGCTTCAAAAATTTAGAAAAAATTCTAGAGGCAGCAAATAATTTTTGAAAACAGCCAATTGCATTAGAGTAAATGGGCAATTTTGAAAGTGTTGTCGTATGTGAGTGGAGTGGGGTGCCAAACTGCACAAAATTGTATTGTGATCCATTCGAACGATTTTCACACCAAAATTGGCTGCAACAGCCTGCGACCCCTGAAATACGACATACAGGGAATTTGAACTTGTCCTCTCTGACATTCGATTGCATTTATGTCAGGGTATGGCAAAACCCGGGTAGGTCGTAATCAATAGAAGCGACCAAAGTGGGCTTTTTGTGTTCTTTGAATCGTAAATTGGCGCTAAAATTCGAATTTAATTTAATGTTCTTCATTTTCCCCAGGATCTGGGCCAATTTACGACCCAAAAATCTAATAAAACCCACATGTCATATACCTGATTTATGTACACAAATCCACAAGTCTAAATTCTCAACATCCAAAATGTGGACTAAAAAAGTGAATTTTGGTTATTTTATCCAAGTTCCCCATATTTCTCAACAAAAACACAAACATTTCAAAAATTCGCTTTTTCCTTGCATCCGTCACAGTGTGTGCCCGTAAAAAAGTTGCACTATAAAATAAGAGAGACGACAAGACTGGCATTGGATCAATTTCGAAGTATAAAAAATTTAAATTGAAAAAGAGTTGGAAGGACAGACACGAAACAGTTTTTTCAAATGGTCAAAAAGGTATACACAAAGAGAATTATGATTATTATCATCCATATTGTAAGAGTAATAAGTCTTTATCTCTCCATCTGTCCGTCTCCGTGTCTTCAGAGACCGGACAACCCTTTTCATAAGATGTATCTATGGGTACACACACAAGATGCATACTTGTGGAAGTGTTTTATCGGATGCTCCTTGTCCAATGCTCGGTGTCTTTATCCAATTTTGTAAATCTCATATATGGACTGACAGTATTACAAATTTTAAGGCAGGAGACGGTCAATCAGACCTACCATTCATCTAGAATCGTATTTAGTTCGCCAACACATTTATAAATTATGTATATAGGAGGTGCTTAAATTATATATCATGTATAGACATGACATTCTCCAACTTCTGTTCCATCATAAATTCATTCATCAGATTAATGAATAGACTTGTAGGTGACTCGAAATGCAAGCACATGTGAATGGCTACAAAACCCTAATTTACACAAGTTGAACAAAACATTTCCTATTATATTTATTATCTAATCGTAAGAAATGACCACAGCTCTGATTGTCAACTTAGATTATAACAATAAAGACTTGATGTCCATCTAATATTCCATCTGGAATAGAAAACTTTCTAAGAAAAAGTTGAAGCCAAAACCACGAATCCTAAATGCAACCACAATCTGAACTGAAGTTTGTGATGGAGGAAAAGTTTGATCGAAAGAATTTTACAGGAAATGTCTACCAGCCCAAAGTAAAATTTTCCATGATTCATCCATCTTCTTTTCAAGTTTCAACTTGCAGGAAAATTGAATTTAAACAAATAAAAATATTCTAATTATATATTAAAATTTCCAAATATTCAAATGCGGTCATTCCTGCGGTTTCAAGACATCAAAACAAGACAAACTTGCTTATAATTGTTTGTAGTTTTTTTGCTAAAAGTGCAGACCTAATCCAATCATTTTAAACTTTGTTTTGTAGTTAATTTACTGAATTCTGAGGTTGGGTGCATTATCACATCATCCTTCTAATTTTAGTTAAAGACGAAATGATTAATTGAGGGGTAGACTCGATTTTTGCAAAAAGTGAGTCTGCCCCTCAATTGACGATCAGAATTAATTTTCCTTGTTCAAAGTAAAATAATTTTTTAAAATTTCCTAGTCAGGCAAGAAAATACTGATCCACCTACATCCTATGGGGGAGATAGGAGGAGCTCCAGCAATAAAAAGGCTCTCATCCATCCATCCACTTGCCATTTAATATAATTATTGTGAGACTGTCAAGATAATTAAATTAGAACTTGATTAAAATTTTAATTGTTTTTTTTGAACAATTCAAAATGCGTTCAATCATCTATTTTTTATTCCTCGCCTGTTTGACTCTCCCGCTACTTTTTGTAGAGAAAACATCGGCTGTGGTATTCTACTCTAAATCAAGTCATAATGGTGAGTGTGGATTGAAACAAAGAAAGAGGGAAAGTTTGAATTTTGTAATTTACATAATTGAATTTCAACTGAATTTATATTCATATTTGAATGTAGGAAATCGGTTCAGGGCACCCCAAAGTTGGGCTAATCGTTGCAACACTCTACCAGGATGGTTGAGGGTCCAATCAGTGAATACAGAAGGGCATTGTATTATTCTTTGTTCTCAATCCAGATGTGCTGGAAACTGCCAGCGGGTTGAACCGGGATCACCAAGTCACAATTATTTGGGACAACTTGGATTAGCCTCAGCTCGAAGTTACAGTGGCTGTGATGGCAAGAAGAAATAAATTGTCTAGAAAAACAATTGAAACTTTTCTCTCATCGTCTATACTCATAAAAATAATTAATTACTCAGGCTAAATGTCCATTATTTAAAACTCAAATGTTAAAATTAATTGAAAATGAGCACAAATTTTAACCATCATTTAATCAAATCAGTCTTAACTCAACTGCATGTTGAAACTGTATTGAAAAATTTTTGTTTGTGTTGATTGTAACCAACAACATGATCAAATATTCGTTAATTGTGGAATATGACAATAAATGAAATTTCTAATTGCAATCATGACTAATTTTATCTTATTTAAATGTCATTTGAGTGTTTACAAATACTTTTGATCTACAAAATATTTTGTGTGTTCGAATCTTCTTGATGCGAATATCCTTCTTCTCATTCTTTGTTCGTGTGGGGTCACACTAAAACCAATATCTAAACAATACCCACCATACCCAGACTTATCAGTGTTTTCAAAAAAATAATTCTCCGCCCATCGGGTATTGGTTTTAGTGAGCCCCTTCATGTGCAGCTCATGCGAGTTGTCGATCAATTGTAATTTTGTTTCTATTTAAATGACCAATAATTTCAATTTTTTATTTTGCTTTGAAAAAGATTCTACTTTACTTTTGACTTTGTGCGTAAATAAAAAATAT